>JAODAL010000866.1:0-265159 GCA_025379985.1 Phyllomedusa bahiana
ACTTTAAAACCCCGGGACTAAATCTAAATTTAGGCCTATTACTACCCGTTTTTTGAGAATTTCTTTGACAGTGAATTTTTTACATTGTTTTTAATACTGATTGTTCTTTGTTTATATTTCAGATGACATTCTCGACTTCCTCCGTGACATGATTGATTAAATAATAATTTTTTAATTTTTGCATAAATAAACTTTTTTAGTAAAATATGTTTGTACTGTTTACACATGTGGACATCAGAATTCAGAATAAAGATTTAATAATTTATACTTACCTGTTCTGTTGTTATTTTCAATAATAGCGATGTATTGATATAGCTGTAATAAGTATCCTACATTTCCAGTGTAGTTACAGATTATATTGGGGTTAGAATATATCGCATGAATGGGGATTTCCCTGTCGTTTTTTATATGTATTCTGGGTTAGGCTATAATGGCTGCCCCAAGGTTGTGACACTGTAGGTCTTTCTTTATATATATTTAATATAACAGCTATTACAAATTTAATCGAGTTGGGATAGGTTATACACTAAGGGTGGAATTTTGATGTCCTACATGTGTTACACTGCAATATTCTTATATGAATGCATCGATGTTGCGCGAGTTGATTCAGACTATTTGTCTGTCTCTGCGCGCTGGGTAGCAGTGAGTCCACTGTGGCCATGTCTGTGACGGCGCTTGGTATTCGGACATGCGCCGTTCATGCATGATGACGTTGCGGTGTGACTTCTGTCTATGCCGGCGCTCGACTTCCGGTCTTGCGCCGTACATTTTTGAAGACGCTGTAGCCATGCATTATCTATTGAACATGTGTTCCAGCCCAGAGTAAGTCGAGTGACTGATAATATTATTGGTTTTTAAAGGTTGTCCGTCATTCTGTGTAACCTATGTATGTTTATCTACACATCTGATGTATGATTAATGATAGTATTGAATACACTATTGGTTGGGAGATGGAATGGGAGGATCTCTGTATTTGCATATAAATATGTCTACTTGTATCTGTAATTTGTGCTGCTTGAGAAAGGCCATACCTTGTTGGCTGAAACGTTGCTTTTTGTACTCTTAATGGAATAAACAGTTCCTGTTTTTTATCCAACTCAGTGCTGCCGTTCGCATCTTCTTTATTTTGCCTAGAGGGCGGAGTCACAGGCTGAATATACCTCTTACGAAGTGCACGACAAGACACGTTATGTATACGGAGAGAAGAGGGTAATTTCAGCCGATAAGCCACCAGGTTAACCACCTCCTGAACCATATATGGACGTTCAGGTACAGGTGGAGGGCATAGTTCACCAGGAGGATGAGTTCTGGGAACCTTAGCCAGAGCGCAGACTTCACAAGATGCCGCATAGGCCTCAACGCTGGCACAGCCGCTTCCAGATAGAGCATCAGCCTGCACATCAGTATTGCCCAGCATGGTAAGGAGACATCTGTCAACACAACATTGTCCCCACCTGACTAATTCCCGTGAATTCCAGTCAAACACTGGATTATGTTTCTGAAGCCAGGGCAGCCCCAAAACCACATCAGCGGGCAGCCCCTCCATGATGAATAGAACACACTTTTCAATATGTATGGATCCGACCACCATCTCCCGAGCTAGTGGAGTGGAGTCAATAGCCACAGCCCGCAGCGAGTCAGATAGCGGTCTCCTAGGTAGGCCCAGACATTTGGCGAAAGACGCATTAACAAAATTAGAAGCAGATCCAGAATCCACAAACGCACTCCCAGAACCAGACAGCGACAAGTATGAAACCTTAACTGGTAGCAGAAACTTTTTAGATACAATAGGAAATACCTGCTCGCCTAGGTGATCTTCCTGCTGACCACCTAGGCGTTGGAGTTTTTCAGACCTGGTCTTCCGTTTGGAGCATTCCCGAATTCCTTGTCCATCTTCGCCACAGTAGAAGCACAACCCCTGGATGCAATGAGTAGTCCTACGGTCACTAGCCGCAGTGACAGAAAAAGCCCCCACTTGCATGGGCTCCTCTGGGTTTAAATCGGAAACAACGGGATTAGAGGTGACCATGGTGTGGACCACCGGCGGGGGAACCTTGTCCTGCCGTCTCTCCCTAAAACGTCTGTCCAGACGAACGGCTAGTGCCATAGCCTCATCTAAAGTAACAGGGGTAGGGTAAGCCACCAATAAATCCTTCACATGGTCAGCTAACCCTAATCGAACCTGGCATCTGAGAGCTGGGTCGTTCCACCCAGACAGAACGCACCAGCGACGAAATTCGGAGCAAAACTCCTCCACAGTCTTCTTACCCTGCCTCAAGGTGGTCAGCTGAGCCTCAGCCACAGCTTCCCTATCTGGTCATTAAAAAGTTACCCTAAGGCAGCAAAGAACCTGTCCACAGAAGACAGTTCAGGGGAGTCAGGCAGTAACGAAAATGCCCACTCCTGGGGGGGACCCTGAAGTAGAGACATAACAATTCCCACCCTTTGTTCCTCATTCCCCGAGGTGAGTGGTTGGAGCCCAAAATACAGGCGACAACCCTCTCTAAATGCCACAAAGGCCTTCCTGTTACCTGCGAACCTGTGATAATGTCACGTCAAGGGAGGTGCAGTGAGCCCTAACTGGAACCCAGCCCACTGTCCCTGCCTACTTGACGTGCTTCCCTAGGCGGCAGACGGCAACTGGGTGACAGTCCCTGCTCTGCTAAAGTGCTGGGGACGTGAGGAAGAAGAAAGGTCAGACAGTCTGGGTCAATATCAAATAGGAACGCCAAGCCACAAATAGGAACCAGAGGGATAAACGTAAACAAGCCGAGGTCAAACATGAACGGGAGCGAGGTACAAAATCAGAAGACACGCCGGGGTCAGGAGAACAGGCCAAGGTCAGGTACACGGATAAGCAAAACACAATATAAAGAACAAGTAACACAAGGTAGCCAGGAATATGACAGGCGCAGCACTCAGCCTTCAGGGAGTTTAAATGGGATTCCTGTATACCGCCCCTGCAGCTGATTGGAGCGGCCTCCAGGTCCTCCCATTGGCTGGTGTGACACGCCCCCTGTCAGGAGTGGCTGGGCGTCTGTCACTCACAGAGCTGTCAGCAGCAAGTGTATCAGGGTGGGGTTGCAAATCAGCTGCTGCAGACTGTTGATCCCTGCAGCCTGAACACAGCCTAGCCCTGACACACTGCTTCTGTGTGTAACATCATGGGAAAGTCTAAGGAAATCATCCAACATATCAGAAAGAGAATTGTGGACTTGCACAAGTCTGGATCATCCTTGGGTGCAATTTCCAGATACCTGAAGGGGCCTCTTTCATCTGTACAAACAATTATACACAAGTACAAACAAGATGGGAATGTCCAGTCATCATGCCGCTCAGGAGGGAGACGGGTTCTGTGTCTCAGAGATGAACGTGCTTTGGTCTGACATGTGCATATTAACCCAAGAACAAAAGCAAAAGACCTTGTGAAGGTGCTGGCGAAAGCTGGTAAGATTATGTCATTATCTACAGTGAAACAAGTACTGTATCATCATGGGCTGAATGTCCACTCTGCCAGGAAGAAGCCATTACTCCAAAAGAAACATATAAAAGCCAGATTAATGTTTGCAAATGCACACAGGAACAAAGACCTACATTTTTGGAGACATGTTCTGTGGTCTGAGGAAACTAAAATTGAACTGTTTGGCCAAAATGACCATTATTATGTTTGGAGGAAAAAGGGAGAAGTTTAGAAGCCTAAGAACACCATCCCAACTGTAAAACAAAGGGGGTGGCAGCATTATGTTGTGGGGTTGTTTTGCTGCAGAAGGGACTGGTGCACTTCACAAAATAGATTGCATCATGACTAAAGAAGATTATACGGCAATACTGAAGCAACATCTCAAGACATCAACCAGGAAGTTAAAGCTTGGGCAGAAATGGGTCTTTCAAATGGACAATGACCTGAAATATACTGCCAAACTGGTTACAAAGTGGCTTCAGGATAACCAAATAATGTCATCACAAAGCCCTGATCTCAATCCTATTGAAAATGTATGGGCAAAGCTGAAAAGGCAGAGGTGACCTACAAACATGGCTCAGGTACACTGGTTCTGTCAAGAGGAATGGGCCAAAATTCCTAACAACTATTGTGAGAAGCTTGTGGAAGGATATCCAAAACGTTTGACCCAAGTCATACAGTTTAAAGGCAATGCTACCAAATACTAATGAAATATATGTAAACTTTTGACTTTGCAGAAAGTAATAAAAATGCCTTAAAAATTCTCTCATTATTCTGGCATTTGGCAAATATAAATAATTTTGGTTCCTAATTGACCTAAAATGGGTTAAGTTTATTCTGATTATATGTCAGATAGTGAGAAAAACATGCATATGTGTCTTTTTATATAGTGTATGTAAACTTTTGGTTTCAATTGTGTATATATATATATATATATATATATATATATATATATATTAAATCTAAATATATTGTATATATATAATCTAGATATACATCTGTGCACCTTCCCACCTTACAGAGTGACCACTGTTGTACCACCTTTACTCTGTAAACCATAGGCTGGCACCATTCTTCAGGACAACATGCTTCAGATACTCAATAGGGATTCAATTAGCTCCATCAGCTAAAAATTCATAAGAGCTCATAGAGCCAAATCTGCATTTTTACTGCTGTTTTTTTTGTCTTTTCAGTGACTTGTACCTGCCAATAACCACCTGCTTGCTAGTTAGCCCTCTCCATCTTATATAATCACAAACACGATTCAATTAAGTTACACAAGTGCTAAACACATAAAAACATAATATGAAAACATACATGGAAGCACTCAAACAGGAATAATATCAGAAAATCTCTAACAATATCATATCCCATTGATAATAGTAAATGTTAGGGATCATATAGATAATGCGAGATGAGACCATCATTAGGATCATTACTTTCACTAAGCCTTTTTTCTCAATATAAGAATAACTCCACCTTTTTATCTGTAAAAGGTTTCTTTAAATGCGGCCACTCCAGATGGACGCCATGCAAATTTGCGTCACAGAAAGACAAATGTATGTTGATTGTGAATAATAAGACAGCGAGAATTGACAGCTTTATTAATTGTAATACGGAGAACGTTATATATGTTATTACCTGTAACAAATATGCCTTCAAATGTTGGATGCACGTCCAGCGCATTTAAAGTGCGCATTAGACGACATCTGTCAGACTCCTATAAACCGGCGTCTACAAAAAATTCTATTGTATCTAACAACTTCTTTATGGTCCACAACGAGAATGTTTCCTCCTTTTCTTTTATTGCCATAAAACGTGTCCTGTGAGGGGCGGATGCTATCGAAAGAAGCTCCTTAGTAGAGAAGCATACTGGATTTTCCATCTGCCTACGCGTGCTGCTCTGGGTATCAAACAGGATTTTCTCTACCATTATTAGTAGTATAATGTTGTACCGTGTTAGCCATAGAAAGTAGTAGAAGAGTGAAGAAATCAGGCGATACCTTTTAGAGGCTAACTGAGTATATTTGATGGTGAGCTTTCGAGAGAACTAGCTCCCTTCTTCAGACATGATGAAAATACAAGAAATTGAAAATTCACAGGCTTTTTATACACACAAGACATGGACCTTCAAAGGATCTTAGAATTCTTAAACATAACAAATGCAATATAAGCAAACAAGTCATTTACAACAGGTCAAACAATTAACTATCTGGAAACTTGTGAGGCATGACAGAGGGGTCAGTAAATCTGCCGTCTTATCTCACAGCCATCACGTGTAATTTGTGGCCACCACAGTCTGTGATGGTCACAAATTACACGTGATGGCTGTGAGATAAGACGGCAGATTTACTGACCCCTCTGTCATGCCTCACAAGTTTCCAGATAGTTAATTGTTTGACCTATTGTAAATGACTTGTTTGCTTATATTGCATTTTGTTATGTTTAAGAATTCTAAGATCCTTTGAAGGTCCATGTCTTGTGTGTATAAAAAGCCTGTGAATTTTAAATTTCTTGTATATCATCATGTCTGAAGAAGGGAGCTAGTTCTCTCGAAAGCTCACCATCAAATATACTCAGTTAGCCTCTAAAAGGTATCGCCTGATTTCTTCACTCTTCTTCTACCATTATTAGTAAGTGTGTATGTTTTACATTCACACACAACATGTGCAGGGTAGGTGGGTGGATCCAGCACTCCCAGCAAGTAGGTGGGAAGAAAAACTTTTTAAATACAAACATTTATTGGTTGAAGGTTAAAATATAGCGCTAAACAAGCCCATGCCACGACTAAGGACACACTGTCTGAAACGTGTACGTCTCCTCTGAGTGGGACTATGAGCTTGTTTAGTGCTATACTTTAACTTTCAACCAGTAAATGTTTATATTTTAAGATTTTTGTTTTTCCTCCCATCGATTTTGCTGGGCGTGCTGGTTCCACCCACCTACCCTGCATATTCGGAATATTATTCAAGCTTCTGTCCAGAAGCAGGATCCTAGCACCCCATTACGGATCCACTATATTTCACTATAATGAATGGTAAGCTGTGCCATATCAATCAATCAAAAAACACCTTTGTATCAATTTTTCATCGCAAGTTTACAACCAAACTGGGGGCCCCAACCCCATTAAGTCTTATCAAAAAGTTTTAGGTTGTCAAAACATACTACTTCAAAGTGAAAGAACTTTAAATACGCCTTGAACTTATAATAGTTCAAATAGCGGTAGCTATTACTTGCGGTTAGTAGTTTACACGAATCTCCAGCTTAGTTTGTGTCAGCACATAGATGTCCTACTTCAGGTAACATCGTAACACCAAAAGTTAGTTGTTGATAGAGCAGAACTCAAAATACGTCCTCTCTTGGAGTTGCAAGCAAAAAATTGCATGATGTTGCGGGGGAACGCCGCCTTTGTCAAGCACTTTGAAGCTTGAGAGAGAGTGTGTTTTTTTTCTTTAAGTTTTTGTTACTTTCACACACACAGTATATACATGTTAAATAAACTGAATGTGAACAAGGCTCCAGGCCCAGATGGCTTACGCCCAAGAGTTCTTAAAGAGCTCAGCTCCGTTATCGGTGTGCCCCTGTATATTATATTTAGAGATTCCCTGGTGACTAGTATAGTGCCAGGAGACTGGCGCAAGGCAATTGTAGTTCCCATGTTCAAAAAAGGCTCCAAGTCTTGCCCAGGTAATTATAGACCAGTAAGTTTAACATCTACTGTGGGAAAAATTTTGAGGGGCTCATCAGGGACTATACACAAGAATATGTGGCTGAATATAACATTATAAGTGATTGCCAGCATAGTTTTACTAAGGACAGAAGTCATCAGACTAACCTTATCTGATTTTATGAAGAGGTGAGTAGAAGTCTGGATAGCGGGGCAGCTGTGGATATAGTGTTTTTAGATTTTGCAAAGGCGTTTGACACTGTCCCTCATAAGCGTTTATTGCGTAAATTAAAATCCATTGGGTGTGTAATTGGATTAAAAACTGGCTATCAGATCATACTCACAGTGGTGGTAAATGACTCCTACTCTGAGTGGTCCCCTGTTATGAGTGGTGGTTTTTGCAGATGACAACAAGCTATGCAGGGTAGTGCAATCTATGGAAGATGCTCATAAATTGCAAGCAGACCTGGACACACTAAGTGTTTGGGCGTCCACTTGGCAAATGAGTTCAATGTGGATAAATGTAAGGTTCTGCATCTGGGTACAAATAATCTGCAGGCATCATATGTCCTAGGAGGAGAAAAGCTGGAAGAATCGCTTGTTGAGAAAGATCTGGGTGTTCTTGTAGATCATAGACTACAGAACAGCATGCAATGTCAATCAGCTGCCTCTACGGCAAGCAAGATATTGGCGTGTACAGTGTCGGACTGGGGGGTCTGGGGCCCACAGGGGAATTGATCTTGGGGGCCCACCCTACTGTACATGAAAATATTACCGGCCTCTCGGACATAAACGCGCCCATTTTGCCACATAATACAGTGTGCAAAAAAGAACTGTATTGTGTAGTACAATAGCAAGTTAGTCACACATTTTTCAGTCTAACATATCATAGACACAGGGCTAAGTAGCTCCATCCATATCCCCCACCAGCCCACATACAATATCCCCCTCCACGTTTCCCTTGGTCAAGCACCTCACCACCTTCTAAAATACACACCAGCAAGAAAGAAAGTGTAACTCCTATCACAGGGTCAGGTGTTCCCTCACTCTTACAATCAGGAACACCTGTATGCTGCCACTATACCAGCGGCGATATAACCTATAACACTGCTATATGGAGACCACATAGTGCTCCGACACCAGCTCAGGTCACCATCACATTACAATATAAAAAATAACCCCTGAAATCAGGGACTCACCGGAGATGTCTTATCTGATGAGTCGTTCTCTTCTCTTGAGTCGTTCTTATTCCCTTTTCTTCTGCATCCGTTCCACACCGCCATGATGGCTTTTCCCGGCCACCACTCATCCCTGCAGAAATTACACACAAATATCTTAGAATCCTCAATTTTCCAGCGTCTCTTTAGCTATTCCCACCTCTGTACAAACTACCCAGGGGTGGAGCCGGGTAAAGCCATAACTTAGAGGCCTAGTATCCAAAGGGGGTTGGAAGGTGGGGAGAGGACTAACCCCCTGGAGATAATGCTACAACTATGGGCTGCTCCCCTCTCAATTATATTACCAGGTAGGTAGACAAGACCCAAGGTAGGTAGGCAAATGGGCAAGGTCCCAGATAACTAGATAGGTCCTATTTAGGTAGGTAGACCCCCCCGCTGGAGAAGGTGGTAGGACAGCCCCAGGCAGGCTGGTGGGTACCTAGCCACAGGTGGGAAAGGTAAGTAGCCCCGTTAGATAAGCAGGCCCCAGTTAGGAAAGTAGATAGGCTACAGTTTTTTTTGGGGGAAACCCAGTTAGGTGGTGTTGGTGAGTCCCAATTAGTTAGGCTGTAGGTAGGGTGGTTTCCCCCAGTAAGGTAAACTGTAGTAGTTAGGTCCCCTTATATAGGCTGCAAAAACAGTTAGGGACCCCCCCTAGGTAGTATACAGGCAGTTAGGCCTTCCTTGAAGTAGTATACAGGCAGTTAGGGCCTCCTTTAGGTAGTATACAGACAGTTTTGGGGTCTCCTTTAGGTAAATATACAGGCAGTTAAGGCCTCCTTTAGGTACTATACAGGCAGTTAGGGGTCTCTTTTAGGTAGTATACAGGCAGTTAGGAGTCTCCTTTAGGTACTATACAGGCAGTTAAGGCCTCCTTTAGGTACTATACAGACAGTAAGGGGTCTCCTTTAGGTATTATACAGACAGTTAGGAGTCTCCTTTAGGTACTATACAGGCAGTTAAGGCCTCCTTTAGGTACTATACAGGCAGTTAGGGGTCTTTTTAGGTAGTTTAAAAGGCAGTTTGTGGTCTCTTTTAGGTTTTATACAAAGGGAGTTAGGGCCCCTTTAGGTAGTATACAGGGAAATAAGGGCCTCCTTTTGCTAGTGTACAGGAAGTCAGCCCCCCCCTTTAGCTACTGTGGAGGTAGTCAGGGCCCCCTTTAGTATTTAGATAGTCAGGGCCCCCTCTAGGTAGCCAGGGCCCCCCTTTCATTAGCCAGTACCCCGTTTGTAGTCAGGGCACCCCTTTTATTATCCAGGGCCCCCTTTTGTAGTCAGGGCACCCCTTTCATTAGCCAGGGCCCCCTTTTTGTAGTCAGGGGCCCCCCTTTCATTAGCCAGGGTCCCCCTTTCTATAGCCAGGGCCCCCGTTGTAGTCAGGGACCCCCCTTGATTAGCCCGGGCCCCATTTTTTAGTCAGGGCCCCCCTTTCATTAGCCAGGGCCCCCTTTGTAGTCAGGGCCCCCCCTTTTATTAGCCAGGGCCCCCTTGGTAGTCAGGTCATCCCTTTCATTAGCCAGGGCCCCTTTTGTAGTCAGGGCCCCCCGTTCATTAGCCAGGGCCCCCTTTGAAGTGAGGGCCCCCCTTTGTAGTGAGGGCCCCCCTTTGTAGCCAGGGACCCCCCTTTGTAGCCAGGACCCCCCTTTGTTGTCAGGGACCCCCCTTTGTAGCCAGGGACCCCCTGTTTAGCCAGGGTCCCCCCCTTTCTAGTCAGGGACCCCCCTTTGTAGTCAGGGACCCCCTTTGAAGCCAAGGACCCCACTTTGTAGTCAGGGCCCCCCCTTTGTAGTGAGGGCCCCCCTTTGTAGTGAGGGCCCCCCTTTGTAGCCAGGGACCCCCCTTTGTAGCCAGGACCCCCCTTTGTAGTTAGGGATCCCCCTTTGTAGCCAGGGACCCCCATTGTAGTCAGGGACCCCCCTTTGTAGGGACCCCCTTTGAAGCCAGGGACCCCCTTTGTAGTCAGGGCCGTCCCTTTCATTAGTAAGGGCCCCCTTTGTAGCCAGGGACCCCCCTTTGTAGCCAGGGACCCCCCTCTGTAGTCAGGACCCCTGTTTGTAGCCAGGGTCCCCCCTTTGTAGCCAGGGACCCCCCTCTGTAGTCAGGACCCCCCTTTGTAGTCAGGGACCCCCCTTTGTAGTCAGGGACCCCTTTTGTAGCCAGGGACCCCCCTTTGTAGCCAGGGACCCCCCCTTTGTAGGCTGGGCCCCCCCTTTGTAGCCAGGGACCCCCCTTTGTAGCCAGGTCCCCACTTTGTAGCCTGGGACCCCCCTTGTAGGCAGGGACCCCCTGTGTCGTCAAGGACCCCTTTGTAGCCAGGGACCCCCCTCTGGAGTCAGGACCCCCCTTTGTAGCAAGGGACACCCTTTGTAGTCAGGACCTCCCTTTGTATCCAGGGACCCCCCTTTGTAGTCAGGACCCCCTATTGTAGTCAGGACCACTGTAGGCAGATAAAAAAAAAAACAACAATCAATCACTTACCCGGCTCCCTGTCACACCAGAAGCTCCAAGCTGCCGCCGGCTGCTTCTGCGGCCCCGCATAGGCGGCGTGGTGAAATGACGTTACCGCGCCACCTACGTCAGCAGTAGGGGCTGGTGCCCTGGCAGGCTGAAGGCCTAACACCTTCAGCCTGCCAGGGCGATCAGCGGAGCGCAGCACTAGTGGCGCTGTGCTCCGCTGACACCGTGCAGCCCGGGGGTTCGGGACATTAGTCCCCGGCTACCGGGCTCGGTCTCTGGGTGCTCGGGACGCAGGGCCCGGGCGCTCAGGGACCGGATCCGCGGATGGGCCCCGGGGAGCGTCAGCACTGCCTCCGGGGCCCCCGGTGGCCCAGTCCGAGCCTGGGCATGTATTAACAGAGGCATGGACTCGCGGGACAAGGATGTAATTCTACCGCTGTATAAAGCATTGGTGCGACCTCACTTAGAATATGCTGTTCAGTTTTGGGCTCCATTTTATAGAACAGATGTAATGGAGCTAGAGAGTGTGCGAAGACAAGCAACCAAACTAATAAGGGGAATGGAGCATCTTAGTTATAAGGAGAGGATAGTAGAATTGAACTTATGTAGTCTTGAGAAAAGACATCTCTGGGGGGACATGATAAATTATGTAAATGGTCCCTACAAAAAGTATGGGGAAAAGTTATTTCATGTAAAGTCCCTTCAAAAGACAAGGGGACATTCTCTTCGGCTAGAGAAAAAAGGATTCAATCTCCAGAGGAGAAAAGTGTTCTTCACTGTGAGAACTGTGAATCTGTGGAATAGCCGCCTGAGGAGCTGGTCACAGCAGAAACTGTAGAGAGTTTCAAGAAATGACAATGTAATGTCATGCACATGATAAAATGATTAAGGTGCTTGTGGAAAAGATTATCCGCTGCCTTGGGATAACCTTTGACTCTTCTGTTTTTCAAACCACACATCCAAGCCCTTAACTCTGCCTGCCGCCTCCACTTGAAAAATCTCTCACATCTGCTCATTCCTCAACTTGGACACTACAAAAATACTAGTCCACGCCCTGGTCATCTCCCGCCTAGACTACTGCAACATCCTTCTCTGTGATTTCCCATCGAGCACTTTTGCACCCCTTCAACCCATCCTCAACTCTGCTGCCCGTCTTATTCACCTCTCTCCTCACTACTCTTCTGCCTCCTCTGACAATCCCTTCACTGGCTACCCATTGCCCAGCGAATTAATTTCAAGTTAATAACCATGACCTACAAGGCTCTCCATAACCTCTCCCCTCCATACATCTCTGCCTTAATCTCCAAATATCTCCCCTCACACAATCTCCGCTCCTCACAGGACCTTCTTCTCTGCTCTTCCCGTGTCACCTCCTCACACAACCATCCAAGATTTCTCTCATGCTTCCCCCATACTCTGGAACTCACTCCCCCAACACATCAGAGTCTCCCCCACTTTCACTAGCTTCAAAAGCAACCTGAAAACCCATTTCTTCAGGATTGCCTATAACCTACATTAACCCTGCTGCCACTACACCCTCTACAAACATGTCTGCCCCTCACCTTCTGTCTCCTTCCCCCTTCTTTGTAGATTGTAAGCCTTCGCGGGCAGGGTTCTCTTTCCCTCTGTACCTGTTCTTAGTCACAGATTGTCACTATTGTAATTGTTTGACTTACGTTATGTATGTAACCCCCTGAATGTACAGCACCCTGGAATCAATGGTGCTATAAAATAAATAATAATAATCTGCAAGGAAGGTAAGAAAGTGCCATTGTTGATTTATGCATGGTGCAATTCTACCCAGTTTTGACCCAGAGACTTTATTGGAAGTGTGATATATTAAAACCACTAGTTAATACCGCTAAGAATTGTGCCTCTCAGTGAAACACAACAAGATTGTGCACTTATGTATATGCTATTACAAACACCAAGCTTTAGCGCCTCTGCAGAGGCATTATGTCCTCCTGAGTTAGTACCACTGCCTTTCCTCCTCCTAGCATCAGACTGTGAGCGTTCACATCACATCTCACCCCATAATATAAGAAAACAGGTTTTTTTTATCATGTTTTCCTTACACATAACCCGAAGGCTGGGTTCACACTGTTTTTTATGCTAATACATAACTTTTAATCCAATTTAAAAAAAAAAAAAAAAAAAAAGCAAAACATGGCTCTAGCCGTCCTCCTAGTGTCTACCACATTGCTGGAATGGAACGGTCATCCTGACCACAAGTATTCATCAGAACCGTTTATACATTGCTTTGACCCTGATCTTTATCTGTTTATTGTGAGTTATCTGACTGTGTCATTACTAGAGATGGGTGAATTTCTCAAAAATTCGATTCGGTGACTTTGCCGAATTTTCCGACAAAATTTGTTTCGGTCCGAATTGCTTCGGGACGAATCGCGTTAAAAACAGCTATTCCCAGGCTGCACAGAGCCTGTAGAGTGCTGTAGAACATTGTGCCATGCTTAAATATGCAGAGGGAGCTTGGTTTGGTCTTCATACCACGTTGTGTTTTAGTATGACACGCACATGACTGCGGCCGCTCTTAGAATCGCTTCACTATAAAATTCCCTGGGCACTTAAGAGGGCAAAACTGACCAAAAAACTGAAGCGGGAATGTAGCCTGATAAAGTCATGGCAGCGCCAGCTGGAAAAAAACAAGCTGAGGGCTCAGATGGCAACATCAGTGACAGAGTGTGGAGGTGACGGCGGCAGCCACAGCAGCATGAGGTCAGAGAGTGGCACAATGACATTCTGGAGGTGGCAAAAACAGGGGTAGGCCACAGAGTGGCACAATGACAGAGTGTGGAGGGCATGGCAGGAGCAACAGCAGCATGAGGTCAGAGAGTGGCACAATGACACCGTATGGAGGGCACGGCAGCAGCCAGCAGCAGCATGAGGTTAGACAGTGGCACAATGACATTCTGGAGGTGGCAAAACAGTAGTAGGCCACAGAGTGGCACAATGACAGAGAGTGGAGGTGACGGCAGCAGCAGCATGAGGTCAGAGAGTGGCACAATGACACAGTGTGGAGGGCACGGCAGCAGCCACAGCAGCAGCATGAGGTCAGAGAGTGGCACAATGACACAGTGTGGAGGTCACGGCATCAAGAGCAGCAGCTGCATGAGATCAGAGAGTGGCACAATGACAGAGTGTGAAGGTGGCACAAACAGGAGTCGGCCACAGAGTGGCACAATGAAAAAGTGTGGAGGTCACAGCAGCAGCAGCATGAGGTCAGAGAGTGGCACAATGACAGAGAGTGGAGGTGACCGCAGCAGCAGCAGCATGAGGTCAGAGAGTGGCACAATGACAGAGTGTGGAGGTGGGTGGCAATACCAGTCCCTGGTAAAGATGGTGGTAGGCAGATGGAGAAACTGGCAGCAGATGTGTGGCATCGGGCATGTGGCAGCATCAAAAATAGTGGCTGAGGCGTAGTTTGAACCCAGACTCATTTCTCACAGTTTGGGGTTGAGGCGTCATGGCTGATGAAAGTCTGACGCCTAAGGCATTGGTGTGTGCAAACCTGGCCGATCCACGCCTGTTTTCATCTTGACAAAGGTCAGCCCGTTCCACATTTCCCGTGGCAAGCGGGTTCCCTTGGGTAACGATGGCCCCCGCCGCACTGAACACCCGCTCTGATGCCACACTACTGGCCGGGCAGGACAGCTTTCTCCACTGCAAACACGGCAAGTTGCGGCCAAAACAAACCAGTTTGGCTGCCCATAGTCCAGCGGACCTTTTAACTGGGTTGGCAGAGTGCATCTGGACCGGAAAAAGATGGCAAAAGAAACAACCCCCCTCTGCAGAGGTGGTGGAGCCTTGACTGGCTGCAATGGCATGTGTGCCACTGGGGGCTTCTGCTGCTGTTGCTGCGGCAGCTGGATGGACCACCACAAACTAAGCCACTTTCTCCCCGGGCCCCCGGATGGTGACACTGCATGTGTTGACGCAGGCCGTGGTGCCAAAGTACTCCCTGGCCACGATTCACTTTCTGCCCACAGATTCTACATATACCCATATTCGGCTCCTCCGGTGTCTTAGCAAAGAACTAAATTGCACAAAAGAAATGAGCAACCAAAAATTACCAGCTTTGTAGCATGTTAAAATGGCGTGTATTTTACGGTACACAACAACAGAAAAACTTGTAATTAACCTTCGGGTTTTGAATTTTGCTACAGGCAAAATGTCTTCTTTGGCGTGAAAAAGAACGTTTCTTTTAGTGACCACAACAGCAGAACAACGCTTAATTAACCCCCGGAAACTAATTGCGCAAGAAATGACAACCAAAAATTAAGTGGTATTTGGATTGTAAAAACGCTGTTTCTTTTAAAAGAATACAACAGGGAAAAGGCTTAGATAGCCCCTTTTATATTCAATTCTGAAGAACTGAGCAATAGCATTAAAATGTATATGCAGCGCATTGGGCCACACTGGACTTTAGTTCCAAACCTCCAAATCAAATTGAAAAATAAAAAGCAGTCTCTGAGACAAGCTGTGACACACCCCAAAAATCGTGTATAAAAGTGAGTTTTTTAGTATGACTTCATAACAGCCTGGGAGCACCTTCCCTACCAGTACAGTGAGACGGGATAGCTCCCAGCGTCGCGCCGGGGCTTTTAAAAGTGCGGGGACGTCAAGAAACCCGCCCGGTCCTGATTGGCTTCATCCTGCACATTCACAGGCTAGCCCTTCTTTCCTCCCCGATTTCTTGCCCCATGTAACCCCTTCCTCCCCATGTCCTATAATCAAAAGCCGCTTCTCCCCCGAAGTACCCAAAATTTGACTTCGTTCGAACGAAAATTTTCGAAATTCTAAAGAATCCACCGTTTGAACGTTCCCCCATTCTAGCATTCTACATTTACGTTATTGCCCCTGAGAAAATCAATTTATTTGGAAAACAATTGGGCAATTTTTCGGTCAATTTATCCATAAAAATCGGGAGAAATAAGGGGTCACCTCTGGAAATGGGCCCCTTCTCGGGGAGGTTCCTCCGCAGTTTAGGTAAGGATTAACAGGGTGATAGTAAGGTGTCTTAACCCCCTTTCTCCTCATTTGTCCCCGCCTATACTTGTTTTCAAGAAATATCTATTGCTTTTTTCAGGGAAGGAAGCATTAAGGAGAGACTTGTGGTTTCCCATTTAATTGTAACATATGTATTAAAAGCACTAAACGGGCATTTTTTAATATTTCCTTACCAATTATTTTTTAAATTTTTGGTGTGGGGGATTTAATTATACTTTTCTTTGTAAAAATATTTGTTGCTTTTTAAAAAAAAAAAAAAATAGATTAAAAGATGTTTTTAGTTTTTTTTTTATTGTAGTTTTTTTGGGAAGTCTCGTTAAAAATATTAGTGACTTTGTGTTTTTGCCCATTGTGAAACAGTATTTATAAGCCAAAACAAGAAGTGAAAACTATAGAGAGAAAATATATAACGGAAAGGCTTGTACCTCTCCTGTGTTTTTGACCCATTTCTTATTTTGGCTTACAAACAGAGGCGTAACTTGATGTTTCTGGGCCCTAGTGCAAATAGTGAAATGGGGCTCCTCAGTTACCATGTGCCATTGACAATGCTGTAGTAGAAGAGTTTATGGGGCCCCCTCAGGCTGAAGGGCCGGTAGCAACTGCTACCTCTGCACCGCCTACAGTTACGCCTCCGCCTACAAAACTTTCAAAATACACCACACTACACCAATAATTCTATCTACCTAGAAACAGATGTACCTGTATAATAATTTGGTTTACCTAAAAGTGGAGCCAAAGAGCACTCTTTTTTCAGATGTATTGCCATTTTCTAGAATGTCTTCATGTATGTTATTGACAATTACTAATACAATTATATAATTTTTATATAATAAGATAAGGGTGATCTTTTATTGTAGGTGTTGTATCTCATAATAGTAAGAGCATCCTATTCTGAGCCGTTACTACCCCCAATATTTTTGATAGGATTAGTGTGTGTGCGGGGGGGGGGCAGGGTTGTTGGCACAGTATAAAGTATTATTCAATTTTAATAGGGGGGGGTTTTCCAGTCAGAATGGGTTTTATTATTTTTTTTACTGTATGGCGGATTATATAGCCAAGTATGCTACAATATTTAATTTTTCAGTAATTTTTATTTTAGTGAAGGCTAATCTATTATACAATTTCCAATTTAGGTACCGCACAGTATCTCTGTATTACCAAAAAGCTTGGGGAAAAACCCAAAAAACCAACTTTTTTGTGACTAGGTAGTACTTATAAAGTGTAAATGTCACTGAATAGCAAGTTTTTGAACTTTGAAAATTGGAAATTTTTCCCAAATTTTTATTACATTTTTTTATATTTTTCACAAATAAATAAGGATTGTATGGATCAAAATGTATTACTAACCTAAAGCAAAATGTGTAATGAGTAAACAGTCTATGAATCACACGGATAGGTAAAAGCAATAAAAAGTTATTCCTACATAAATTGACGTATATTAGTTTTAAAAAAACGGGCTGTATTTTTGGTCTAAAACTGGCTGCGTCTTGAAAGGGTTAATGGGGGGCGTGCCAGGGGGAGCATGACTTAAATACAGCCCTTTTTTTAACTGTATACAAGGGGACTTTCCTACTTAAAAAGAAAGAGTCTGCCTATTGCCCTTTTGAATTGCTGTTTTGGTATTATTGGGGCTTGGAAACTGGTTTTGGGCAGTAACATTTTGGGGGGAAAGCACATACAGTGGTGACATGCAGTTATAATGTGGCGGTATTTTTTGGCCTTTGTACACGTACTGACCTGCCTAATACAGATAACATGTCAATTAAACTGTGCAGTGTAAGCTCCAACAAAAAACTACACCCAAAAAACAAAGGCTCAATTTAATTTTTTCTCCTACACACCCCATGAAGTTTTTGTGGAGGGGATGGAGTAGGCATCACCGGGCTGACGCTTTTGCTGTATGACTTGTTTTTCTTTTCTTCTACAGCCTTTCCCCGTTTCAAATGAATTTTCTTCTATTGGAGAATCCCTTAAGGTAGAAATAATTTTCCGCAACACGCTACACTGCAATCATCCGTCAAGCCAAGCAGGGAACCCGTTGCTAAAAAGTAGTGGTCTTCAGCCATTATCCAGGGGTAGGAGTGCCCAAGCTGAAGTTTTGCACCAAAGTCTATGAGCCTTTAGCTACGCTCCTGGTCTATACAATTCTACATTTCTGAATCAAAGGTATTAAACAGTGCAACATCATAAAACACAGGGTTATCACTGTTCTTCCTTTCTGCCACTGGAGAGTGTAAGATATGGCTTGTATTCTTTATGAAAACATTACTAAAATACTTGCATTTATACAATAACAGACAGTGTAAGGGTATGTTCACATGAATTTTCAGCATCCAAATCAGCGTCAAAACCTCATCTGAAAAGCGCCTTTTCAGACAAGTTCTTGATCAGGTTTTGGACAAGGTTTTACAACACTTTTCTTTTCGAAACACCAATACAACTTATGAGCCAGGGCAAAAACAGCGCTGAAAAACGCGCCAAAATACACGTCAAAAATGCGCAGACGTTTTGGACAAAGTTTTGAAGCCCTCCATTGATTCCTATGGAAATTACACTTTTTACAGTGCCCAAAACAGCTTGCAAAGAAGCGCGGAAAAAGTGTATAAAAACCTTGTTGTGTGTGAACAACGCTGTTTTACATAGAAATCATTAAAGTTCAACTGGGGTCATTTTGAAAGCTTTTTGACACTGTTTTGTCAAAAAGCATACCCTTACAGCCTTTTTCTTTTCAATATTTCATGTAACTCAACCCATGGAACACACTTATCCTCTTAACAAATAATTATTGGAAGAAATGTAAGTCCATGAGTTACTTATCAGTCCTTGTAGTCATTGAGGAGTTTAGCCATCTGCACAAATGTTTGTTCATGACGGTCAGCAGCTAGACGCACTAGGAATGACTCACTAAGGTCCTGGTAGGTTGTCCCGGGTATCTGGAGCCATGCTGACTGCATCCTATGGCTGCTGGATAGTGCATGTCCATAGAGTCAATACAACATTGAGGCTGTCCTACAGATACTCAATTGGAGTCAAGTCTGGAGAATTAGGGGGCCAAGGTAGTACAGTATATGGAAGTTTTGGTCATGCCCTTACAACAAATGTTAGACATTTCTAGCTGTGTGACATGTTATATAGATTCTTGAGGAAAGATCCCATCTGCCCCAGGGAAGGCAATCAGCATATATGCGTGGACAGGATCTGCAAGGCTTCATACCCAAATCAAGTGAGAGTGCCTACCAAATGGATAAGGGACCCTAAGAATGCCCCAGACCATAATGCTACCCCTAACCAGCTTGTGTTCTTCCAGCAATGGTTGCAGGGTGTTTGTTATCTGATGTTTCTCGCCTTACACTCCAACACCTATCCAGTCCAGGAAGCAGAAAACATGACTCATTGGAGAAGGCAACCCTTTGCCAATCAGGGGAGGTCAAATTCTGATACGGCTATGAAAACTAAGGCCTTTTCTGCTGATGAAGCTTGGTTAGCAGAAGTGCAGTGACATCTGTCTGCTCCAGAGCCTTTTATGCAGCATGGCTCTCAATTGTGTTAAACACATGTCTGGTCACCCCCTGGTTCATTTTGGTGTTGAACTGCCCCACTGTAGTGTGTCCATTCGCCCTTATGCACTTTTGTTGCTTATGTTCACCTCTCACATCAATGGCAAGTGAGGTCCTGTAGTTTCCAGGTCGCTTATTTACAATGGCGCCATTTGTCCACTCACCATACACTTTCACCCTAACAGCTACAACAGTTCACAAACTGCAAAGTTTCAAAACTGCTGACACTCTTGGTCTGAAAGCCAATAATCATCCCTTTTTGCAACTCTGATAAACAGCAGCAAGGGATATTTGTGTAGGCCGCCTATCGCACACCTTATGTATCCACCAAGCCATCTTATGACATGTCTTCATTAGCTGTATGCTGCCGACATCGACAGTAGGAAGTGGTCGTTATAATGTGACTGTGTAGTTACATATTCTATAATGATGGCATCATTTTATTTAGAATAATCATTTTAGACAACCTCACAAACAATCCATCAAAGGTGATCCCCCAATCTCTCACCGAGGAACTACATAATATTCTATGTTGGATTCTTTTCTTCAATTACTGAGGAGAGTCTTTGGGTCTGCGCA
Source organism: Phyllomedusa bahiana (assembly GCA_025379985.1). Classification (NCBI taxonomy): domain Eukaryota; kingdom Metazoa; phylum Chordata; class Amphibia; order Anura; family Hylidae; genus Phyllomedusa; species Phyllomedusa bahiana. The sequence continues at coordinate 19,968 of JAODAL010000866.1, forward strand.
TCTTCAACTACTTCAACCACTTCCTATTTTTTTCCATATTCAGCTCTCATGCACCCTATGCCCAATGACTACTCTAAATATACCATTGCCTCCGAGAAAGAATTTAGCGGTTAATGCAGTTCTGAGTTTGCATTTTAATTTATTTTTTGCAGGTCCATTCTTGCTCCCTATCTCCAGTTTGTTTGAAGGTTGAGTGATTTAACACAGGGGTGTCAAACTGCGGCCTTCAGCTGTTGGGAAACTACAACTCCCATCATGCCCACTGTTATAGATTATATAAATGCATGATGGGAGTTGTAGTTTCCCAACAGCTGATTTAACATGTTGACATTATTTAAAGCATATTACAAAAAAAGACAAACTGCACTTAAAAGTCTTGTACAACTGATTGTTATTTTTTTAACTTTAAACTGTTGCTGTACTATAAAACTATCAAAAAATATATAGTCAAATTTAAACCGACACAGCATTGTACCTGCCGGCAGTGACTCCTGGTGTCTGTTTACTTCCTGCTGCAAACAGAACTTGACTGCTGCAGCCAGTCCCCACTCAAAGGTAAACGGCTTGTGGGTGGTGATGCTAAGGAAACTGCTCCTCTGTATTTCATCATTTCATTGAAACATTGCTCCACAATCCCATTTTCATTAAGATTTTTGTACTTCTGCTAGGGTTTTTTAATTTTATCAGCAATAGTAATCCTTTACCAACGCAGCCAGTTTTCATCTTCCTGACAGAGCCCCAATTTTGAAATCTGACATGTGTCACTTTATGTGGGAATAACTTTTTAATGTTTTTACCTATCCATCTGATACAGAGACTGTTTTTCCATGACACTTTGTGATTTGAGTTAGTAATACATTTATGTCAATGCAATATAACTTGTGAAAAATATCAAAATGTTGTAAAAATGTGGGAAATGTTGCCATTTTTAAAGTTCAAAAATTTCCGTGGGTAAGACAAATAGTTCTACCACACAAAATAGTTTAAAACTAGCATCTACAATACATATACTTTATGTTGGCATCATTTTAAAAACATCTTTTAATTTTTTATGACATTGCTAGCATTTTTTCAAATTTTCAAGAAAATATGCAACACATATTTTCTAGTGACCAGTCCAGTTCCATAAATGTTCCATCGCAGAAACTGCACTCTTTAAAGTATTCAAAACCGTATTTAGGAAGTTTGTTCACCCTCTAGGTGTTTCATAGAAATTAAAGCAAGGTGGAGGTGATATTTCACTTTTTTGCACATTTACATTTTTTTAATCCATTATTCACTGGAACACGGTAGATGTGACCAGGGAAATGCAACTCAATATTTTCTCCTTATTCTGCCACTTTTAGAGATAGCCCATATGTGGCCCTTGAGCGCTATTTGTCTCAACCATAGGCCCAAGAGCAGGAGGAGCACCTACCAGATTTTAGAGTCTCATTTTCATAAGGATATTTTTTAGGCATCATTACAGGTTTTCGGACACCTTGGCTACCCCTGACACATTACTAATTTTTTAAGCAAGGTGGAGTTCAAATGCATATCAGAAAAAAACATATATCCCAATTGAAAACAATGAAATACATAATACACTTGGGGGGACATATATGAAAACTGTCTAGGTCTAAGACTTTCTTTGTTGCCCATAGCAACTAATCAGTGCTCACAGCAACCAATCAGAGTGCCCCTTTAATTTTCCCAGAGTACTATATGAAAGGAAAGGGGTGCTCTGATTGGTTGCTATGGGCAACAAAGAAAGTTTTAGACCTAGACAGTTTTCATACATGTGGCCCTTGGTTCTTACACATATTTCAGTGCAGACTATGCATTGGAAAATGTGTAAAAAATACATTGTGTGACCTTAGTCTTGGATAAAAATTCTTATTCAATTATATAGACAAAAATTTTAAATATTTCCTAACTCACTGGGTATCAGCTGTTAGATACAACCAGCCCTTGCCTTCAGCACCTGGGACTGGAAATAATGTCAATTATGGCAGTTTAACTACTTGGATGCAGTCAACGCTACCGAAGCATCTAGGTAGTTATGCAGAAAGGGAAAGCCCCATTCTTCTTCCAGATCACCCTGCACCGGGATACAATCATGGGATGCTGACTGGTTGTCTTGGTAGGAAGGGACCTAATAGGGAGTCCCCTAGACCTGTCATCTTACTCCCCCTCTTACATCCTGCTGGAGGCAAAATGTAATGTGAGATATAATCATACACTATTCTGCAATATATTATTATTACAGATTAATGTGTAAGGCTATGTTCACACGGCTTAAAATGGGACGTATTTCAGTCCGTAATTACGCGCCGGAGTGCGCGAATTACGGTTGGAATACGTCCCAGTCATTATGGTAATCCACAGTTCTCATAGAGAACTATGGATTACGTCTCCTCTCCCTGCTCGGCGAATCCGCCGCGGGGGGAGATAAGTGACATGTGAATTACCATCGGCGTATACGCGCCGCTGGTAATGAAAGTCTATGGGACGGCGAAGTGCCGGCCCCTTGCTCCCGCCCCCGCCCCGTCCCCCGGATAATTGACGGGGCGTAATTAGCCCGCAAAGCCGTGTGAACATATCCTAAGTGAAAAAGTTTGAAAATGTAAACTTTTTCCAATTTTTTTTACTCTCAGTATAAGCTTCTGCTTATTTTCACTACTTTTTCTAGAAGGAAAAAACCTACCAAGTGGAGTTTTCTGGGTTCCAAAGAATGAAAGGCCATGAAACATCTGTCGATGTCCTGTATCAGGTTTCAATAGTAGAACCTTGTTCTATGACAAGGTAACCTATAACTGTGTGTACGTATTCTGACTGCTATCTTCATGCATTGTGTAAAACTGTATGCATAATGTCCATAATGCTGCATACATTGATAGCATCTTTAGAGAAATTTTATGCCATGTATATTAATCTGATTTTCTCCTATATTCGCTGGGCCATCCTTTGAGTATGTCCTATGGATAAAAGCACCTTAAAAATCTATTATTTGCATCAGTATTTATTTCAGTTAATAATATGGTGTCCCTTATCAAATATTCCTTAGTGATAATCAGTATGTTGCAACTATAAGTCTTCTATATGTTGAAACTACAGTTTCTGCATATTTGTTCACATTCGTATCTAATTTCTGAAACTATCAGTCGGTCTTTGACCATTGATTCTGTGGTTGCTGAGACACATAAATTTATGCTACCATGTGCAATATTTGAGTCACTAAGTGCAATATGTTCTACCATCCTGTTACTATGTTAGGATTTACCTGTTTCCTAGATTTGTTATCTCGTTATAGGTTAATCTATTATTTGTAAAAGGTTGCTACGTTGAACATTAAGACTTATAAAACCATGACGACAAGAATAAAATTCACTTCACAAAAGCCTGGAACATGTTTCCTACTCTTTGCTCAAGTTGAAGTACTGTGTGTCCTTAAGCAGTAAGAACATGAACCGACACACAGCACTGAAAAAAGAGATTAGCCTTAGAGGCAAATGCACGCGTTTTGCAGGAGGGTTTTCAAATGGTTAGTGTATTTGTGCGTAATGTGCGGGTTAGAAAAATATATCCTGCTTCTAATAACAATAATTATTTGTTAAAGTATAGACATATAGGGCCACATGTATGAAATTTGCTATTTAAATGCCAATTTCATGCGATATAGTAGCATAGAAGATGCCTGATTTAGTGAACCATCTCAGACGGGATCATAAATCAGGTACATTCTAGTTTATCACGAATTTCTGGTCAAGTACCACTTTCAAGTGGTTTACCTGTTCAGCTGTAATGCTCCTGAATTGCCGTAGCGAAGTTATAATCTATAGCTTATACGGTCGGTAGTGCGGCTGCTCCCAGCCCCCTCAATAAGGAGCATTACAAGATGCTCGCTTCTGTAAAGCACACCTGATAATGGCGTACTGGGAGGCACTTATAAGCTGAAACAGGGTGCACCTGATGTCAGGGATGAAAATAGCTAGGCTTTCAATGCTGTTCATATATATCCCCTGTTCTAGGCCTAATTACTCCATCTTATATTTTCTTAAATTCTGTATTCTTTAACCCTTTTACGATGCAGCAGTTTTGACTCCTAAGCCCCATTTGATAGGACGTCATTTCCATTTATACCTAATGGAATTTAAGACCAATCAGAAAAAAAAACCACAAAGCCAATTCAGCCTAGGAGGGGTTTGGACCAATCAGAAACCACGGCAGACATTCAAAATACATAAAAAGCTGCAAAGCTGATTGGGGTGGCTGCGGGGGGTCGCCCCAGCTCAGCCAAACAAAAGGCGAGTAACCTTTTTCCCCTTAATCAGAAGATGGCGCCTGTTTTATTTCTTTATTTTTGTTGCCAAGGGTCAATAGTAGGGTGCACGAAAATAAAAAAAAAAACATGATTTTAGGGAATTAAAATTTTTTTTTGTTAAGCCACATATTAGATTCCCCTTTTTATCACATCGTGAAAAACTTGGTTTGTGTTTAATGTTTTTCGGCCCAAAAACAGTTTTATTTCAGATTGCTTTTAAAAACCCATAGACGTCGCTCGCTTCCCATTGGCCCAAATAGGCGGCTCTTGAAAAATTTGCCAATCACAACGCGCTCAGAAAATTTTTTTTCCCCAAAGAACTCATGAAAAAAGTAAACTCCCTTGATTGGCTAAGGGACAGCCCCCGCTGCTTCACCAACAGGCTCGTTTTTTTCCCCTTTTTATGTATTTTGAAACTGTCCCGCCTTTGAATATGATTGGGCCATTTTTTTCCCTCAGGCAAAAAGGGCTTTGTCGGCTCCTATTCTATTTTGGGCAATTTCCTCCATAGGATAGTGGGGACATTGTCGCTCCTATTTTTGATTGGGTGGTTTATGGCCGACCAATGAGAATACTTAAACAATTTGAATTACGGGATTTCCCGGGAATTCTCTCTATGGCAATTCCCTTGTAGCCCCCGGTCTGGCGGGGCAAACGCGTTTTGGGGTTTTTAACTGCTTTATTTTTATACAAAGTTCGCTCTTTATCTGACATGTTTAACTTAATAAAAATATTTTTTTTTTTTTTAATACTTTATCCACAAAGTCGCTGAGCCCGAGATTTCAGTGCGCCCAAACTCTCCTAACTAAATGGGAGAATAGCTCGCCTCTGATGGCTGGGATAGCAAGCTCCCGCTAGCTCAGCCAAAAAACCCCTTTTCTGTTTTTTTTGTATTTTGAATTTTCCCCCGTGGGTTTGATTGGGCCAAACTCCTCCATGGAAGAATGGGACTTTGTCCTCCTATTCTGAAAGGCGGGTTTTTGCGCCAAAGAAAAAGGTTTTTAGAATTTGGGAATTTTTATTTCCGGCAATTTCCAATATCAAAATTTTTTGATTTGTGCCGTTCTAGGGTTTGGGGAAAAGTTTTTTTTTTTTTTTTATTATGTGTATTTTGACATTCCCCCTCTTTTGCATGTTTTCCGCCTTTAAAAAAAGGCGATTTTTTTTCGGGAAACACACTCCTGCTGCACGATCCTTCTGTGCATCTTCGATCACTTTCCTTTGCATGTTCCATCCTCTTATTCGCCTCGGCCGGGGAATTAGACCAAAAAAAAAAAGGGCGCTTGTCGGAGCTGCCGAGCGCCCCCGGGTTTGGCGAGCCGCGTGGTACATGCCTCGGACTAACCAGCGCGCCGCGCCCCCCCCCGGAAACCTCACCGCGCCCCACCCGCCCCCTCCCCCCCTTTCATGCGGGCCGCAGCCGAAAGTGCCGAACGCTGCGTCCGCACAGGATTCGGGCCCGGGGGGCGCGTGTACCAGAAAATGCGTAAAGCCCCTTCATACATGTGCCCTAGTGTTTAAAAAAAATCCCCAAATACCCCAAATGATACAAAAAATTACACTTCATTTCCAAAAATACAAGATTCTACCACCCAGAAAAAGATGCATGCCCCTTTTACCACAAAAAGAAAAAACCAAAATTTTTTTTTTCCATAAAGCCTGCTTTAAATTTCACTATTTTTCTGAAAGGGAAAAAAAACCACCAAGTGGGGGTTTTCTGGGTTTTCCAAAAAAAGAAAAAGGCCAGAAACACTTCGATGTCCTGTATCAGGTTTCAATAGTAAGACACCTTGTTCTTGACACTAGGTAACCCCCTACGTGGAACGATTTCCTGACCTGCTACCTTCATGCATTATGAACACAGGCTATGCAAATGTCCCTAATGCTGCATACATTGATAGCATCTTTTTTAAAATTTATGCCCTGATATTAATCGTTTTTTTCCATATTCGCTGGGCCTCCTTGAGTATTCCAAAGGATAAAAGCACCTTAAAAAACATTATTTCATCATATTTTTTTAGTTTAAAAATATGGTGGGGCCCCTTTTCAAATATTCCTTAGGATAACAATGTTGCAACTATAAGTCTTCTATATTTGAAACTACGTTTCTGCATATTTGTTCACTTCGTACCCAAATTTCTGAAACTACAGCGGTCTTTGACCATTGATTCTATGGTGCTGGAACATAAAATTTTGCTACCCGTGAAAATTTTGAGTCCTAAGTGCAATTGTTCTAAAACCTTGACATTTAGGATTTACCTGTTTCCTAGATTTGTTATCTCGTCATACGTTAATCTATTATTTGTAAAAGGTTGCTACGTTGAACATTAAGACTTATAAAACCATGACGACAAGAATAAAATTCACTTCACAAAAGCCTGGAACATGTTTCCACTCTTTTTCCAAATTGAAGTACTGGTGTCCTTTAAACATAAGGAACATAACCGACACACACCTGAAAAAAGAGATTAGCCTTAGAGGCCAATGCACGCGTTTTGCAGGAGGGTTTTCAAATGGTAGTGTATTTGTCTTAATGTGCGGGGTTGAAAAATATACCCGCTTTTTAAAAAAAAATAATATATATTGTTAAAGTATAGACATATAGGGCCACATGTATGAAATTTGTATTTTAAATCCCAAAATTTTATTGTTATAGTAGCATAGAAGATGCCTGATTTATGAACCTACTCTACAGCGGGTCATAAATCAGGTACATTCTAGATTTATCACGACATTTCTGGTTCAAGTAAACCACTTTGAAAGTGGTTTACCTGTTCCAGCTGTAATGCTCCTAGAATTGCCGTAGCGAAGTTATAAATCTATAGCTTCATACGGTTCGGCTAGTGCGGCTCGCCTCCCGCACGCCCCCTCAAATAAGGCGCATTACAGAGTGCCGCTTGCGTTCTGTAATGCACCTGATAATGGCGTATGGGAGGCATTACTAATGCGAACAGGGCTACACCTGATGTCGGGCTGAAAATACGCCAGGCTTCTACCAAAGCCCTGTTCATATATATCCCCCATGTTCTAGGCCTAATTTGACTCCATCTTATATTTTCTTAAATGTACTGTTTCTTTAACCCTTTACCGATGCAGCCAGTTTTGACCTCCCTGACAGAGCCCCATTTTTGGAATCTATGTGTCCCTTTATGTGAGAATAACTTTTGGATACTTTTAACTATCCATGTGATTCAGACATTGTGCTTTAAGTTAGTAAACAACTTTGGTCCAAACAATCCTTGTTTATTTGTGAAAAATATAAAAATATTGTGAACATTTTGACAAATTTGCCATTTTCAAAGTTCAAAATGTTTGCGTTTAAGACAGATAGTTATTCTACACAAATTAGTTTATAACTAGAATCTACCAGATGTCTAATGTACGTTGGCATAATTTTTTAAATGTCTTTTTTTACATTAGAGGTCTTAGAAATTTAGTAGCAATTTTTCACATTTTTAAGAAAGTTTGCAACATAGATTTGTTTAAACCAGTCCAGTTCTGACGATGCTTTGATTGGCCTGTATGTTAGACACCCCTTAAATGACTCCATCTAAGAAACTTCACCTTAAAGTATTCAAAACAGTATTTAGGAAGTTTATTAACGCATTAGGTCTTTCACAGAAATTAAACCAAAGTGGAAGTGTGTTTTAAATTTCACTTCTTTTCAGATTTCCAGTTTTTATCCATTATTCACTGAAACACAGCAGATGTGACCAGGGAAATGCAACTCAATATGGATTCCCCCAATTCTGCTGTTTTTAGATAGCCCATATGTGGCCCTATTGTGCTATTTGACAACCACAATCCTCATTATAGGAGGAGCACCTACTGGACTTCGGGGTCTCATTTTCATTACGATATTCTTTTGGTGCCATTACAAGTTTGCGGACACCCTAAGGTACTAAAACTTAATAAACACCCCTAAAAAGACCTCATGTTGAAAACTAAAGCCTCTAAGGAATGTATACAGAGGTGTAGTTTAGTATATCAACCCCACAGGTGTTTCACTAATTTTTTTAAGCATTAGGCTGTGAAAATTTAAAAAATATTTTTTTCCAACAATCTTCATTTTAGCTGAAAATTTTTCATTTTTACAAGGAATCCTGGAAAAAAAAAGCACCCCAAAATTTGTTACACAATTTACTTCAAATTCAGCAATACCCTACATGTGGGTATAAACTGCTGGGTGGGTACATGGCAGGGCGCACAAGTGAGGGAGTGCTATTTGGCTTTTGAAAGGCAGAATTTGGTGGGTGCCATGTCGCATTTGCAAAGCCCCTCAAATTACCAAAATAGGTGAAACCTTCTATAAGTCACCCCATTTTGGATTCAACACCCCTAATGGAGCTCATCTAGGGGTGTATTGTGCATTTAGAACGTACAAGTGTTCCATAGTTTTTTTTAGCATTGGGCCATGAAAATTGGGGTGAAAAAAACGCAGTCCCACCATTGTTTTTTGGGTTTAATTTTTACAGTGTTCGCTGTGCAGTTTAAATGACAGGATAACTTTACTATGCGGTCGGTACAAATGCAATGTTATCAATTTTATATAGTTTTTTTATGTTTTATTACTTTTACACAATAGAAATGTGCTTATAAAAAACTGCGTTTTTATGTTGTCCTATTCTGACAGCCATAACTTTCTTATTTTTCTGTATATTAAGGGCTTGTTTTTTGCGGGATTAGTTGATGTCTTTGTTGGTATCATTATGGGGTTCATATGACGCTTTGATGGTCATATGAACCAGCAATCCTGGTAGTGTTATTTTTTATTTTTACATGGGTCACTGTGTGGTATGAATGACGTGCTAGTTTTATTCATAAGGTCTTTTTTTTTAATGCTTTACTGATTTTACACAATAAAACATTTATTCAAAAAAGAAAACACGTTTTTGCATCACCACAGTCTGAGAGCCATAAATCAATTGATCGTGGCAGCTAATGGGTTAATCATCCACGCCTGGAGTGAGCTCCGACCACAGGTGATGCAGGATGGTGTCAGCTGTAATATACAGCTGGTTCCATGTGCGATCGTGCGAGCATCCTCATATGTCAATTTGCAGTAACCCCTTCCCGACCATGACGTATGGGTACGTGTCACGATGGGAGGTAGTGGATCCTCTGGACCACTGCAAGCGATGGCGTAAGCCACGCCAGGGAGTGGAATCTAAGTAGGTCCCAGTTTTCAACAGAGCCCGCCTCAAAGCGTGATGGACTTGCTGCGGCGGGAGTCTACCAGATCGCTGCCCCTGAAGTGACTTGCTTGCGGAGGCAGCTGAGGTGTAACGTGGTACAAAATCGTAAGGCAGGCTCGTAGTCGGGGACAGGCAGGATGGTCAGGGCAGGCGGCAAGGTTCGTGGTCGTGGACAGGGAGGAAGGTTAGGAAAGGCGGCAAAATTTGTGGTCGAGGGACGGAGGCAAACGGTACGGTACACGGTAATCAGAACAAGGCTTCAGAAACGCTTTCTCAATAGGCAATGGGCACTAAAGATCCGGCAGAGAGCTGCCGGAGGAGGAGCCCCTTAATAGGGTCAGCGGCCGGCACCAGCCAATTACCGTCGCGCTGGCCCTTTAAATCTGCAGAAGCCGGCGCGCGCGCCGGCTGGCACAAAGGCGCAGGGAGTCAGGAACATGGACGGGTAAGTTATTAGACTCCGGGGGACGAGTGCGCCCACGGCCCGGCACGGTAGCCGGACGGCCGCGCCCGCAGCCTACCCTACGGGCTGCCGCGCCATCTGTGACAGTACCCCCCCCCCTTAGGTCTCCCCTTCTTTCTAGCCTGGAGGAACCTCTGTACTAACCCCCGATCCAGAATGTTATCCTCTGGCTCCCATGACCTTTCCTTGGGCCCAAACCCCCTTCCAATCGATGAGGAAAATAACCGTTTCCCTTTAGAGACCCTATATCAAGAATTCTCTTTCACAACAAAAACGTTAGTGGAAGCCGCTACAGGAGAAGGAGGGACTGCCTTACGAGAAAAACGGTTCAGACCCTGAGGTTTGAGAAGGGAAACATGAAAGGAGTTTGGGATGTGCATGGAAGGCGGGAGCCGGAGTTTATAGGCCACCAGGTTTATGCGTTTAAGCACTACGAATGGACCCACATAATGGGGCCCCAATTTATAGCTTGGAATTTTAAGACAGACATATTTGGCCGATAACCACACCTTATCACCCGGGGAAAAAACTGGGGGGGAACTCCTTCGCTTATCTGCCTGAGTCTTTGTGCATGCCGAAGCTTGAAGCAGCGACTGGCGAGTTGGGGCCCAAACGACCTTTATATCTTGGACCAACGTATCTGCTCCTGGGACCTCAGACAGGGATGCTAACGGGAGAGGTGGGCGGGGGGTGCCTACCGTACACAATGTACAAGGAAGAAGCACCCGCAGACTCAGAATCTAGAGAATTGTACGAGAATTCTGCCCATGACAGCAAGTCAGACCAGTCATCCTGATGAGCCGAGACGAAGTGGCGCAAATAATTTCCCAGCACCTGGTTGACTCTCTCTACCTGACCATTCGTCTGGGGGTTGTAGGCCGAGGAGAAGTCGAGCTTCACCTGAAGTTGGGAACAAAGAGCCCGCCAGAATTTAGAAACGAATTGGACCCCACGATCCGAGAAGATTTGCAGGGGCAACCCGTGCAAACGAAAAATGTGGTGAAAAAACAGGTTAGCCAGGCGTGGGGCAGAGGGTAAGCCTGGCATCGGGACAAAATGCGCCATCTTTGAAAACCGATCCGTAACCACCCAGAGGACGGTGTTACCAGCAGAGGGGGGAAGGTCGGTTATGAAGTCCATGGCCATGTGTGACCAGGGACTGGTAGGGATGGGCAGTGGATGCAGAAGTCCCGCCGGTTTGTGACGAGGCGTCTTATTGCGGGCACAGGTGATGCAGGACTCAACAAACTCCCTGATATCACTGGCGAGGTCCGACCACCAACAGAACCAGGAGATAAGAAGGCAAGTCTTACGGGCACCAGGATGTCCGGCCATCAAAGAACAATATTCCTACTTCAAGACTTTTCTTCGGAGCGTGGGACCCACGTATGTTCTCCCTGGCAGGACGCTCCGGAGGTCAACAGGAGCTGCGGAGACAAGGCGGTCAGGGGGTATAATGTGTTCTGGGGCCCCTTCTTCGCCGATCACATCAGCCGCATGCTAAAGGGCATCAGCTTTCACATTCTTTTCCGCGGGACGGAAGTGGATCTGGAAATTAAATCGGGAAAAGAATAGAGACCACCTGGCCTGGCGGGGATTAAGTCGTTGGGCAGACTGGAGATATTGGTCCAAATAGATACAGATGGGATGCCTGGCACCTTCCAGCAGATACCGCCATTCTTCTAACGCCAGTTTAATGGCCAGTATCTCCCGATCCCCGATAGTATAATTTCTCTCCGCCGGCGAGAACGTCTTGGAGTAGAACCCACAAGTGACCGTTTTGCCCGTAGGCCCCTTTTGCATGAGGACTGCTCCAACCTCAACTGAAGAGGCATCCACCTCTAGCGAAAAAGGCTTCGTGGGGTCCGGTCGCGCCAAGATAGACACAGAGGCAAAAGCATTTTTCAACCTCAAGAATGCTCCCTTGGCTTCAGGTGGCCAACTCCTAGGGTTGGTGTTCTTCTTAGTGAGGGCTACAATAGGGGCCACCAGTGTGGAGAAGTGCGGGATTTACTGCCGATAGCAGTTACAAAAGCCTAAAAAACGTTGTATGGCCCGAAGGTCAACTGGGCGTGGCCATTGCAGAACGGCAGACAGTTTCGCTGGGTCCATCTGTAAGCCTTTGTCAGAGATGACGTAGCCCAGAAATGGTAGACTCAACTGGTGAAAGAGACATTTCCCCAGCTTGGCGTACAGGTGATTGGCTCGAAGGCATCTCAATACTTGGCGGACATGAACTTGGTGAGTCTCCAGGTTGGGCGAGTATACTAAGATGTCATCCAGGTAAACCACGACACAGGTGTAAAGGAGATCCCTGAAAATATCATTTACAGCTCCTGGAAGACAGCTGGGGCGTTAAACAGCCCAAAGGGCATGACCAGGTATTCGAAGTGTCCATCCCTTGTGTTAAAAGACGTTTTTCATTCGTCTCCTTTTCGGATACGGACCAGATTGTAGGCCCCCTCAGATCCAGCTTGGAAAAGATCTTCGCCCCCGCAGACGATCGAAGAGTTCTGTGATCAGGGGTAAAGGGTAACGATTCTTTACCGTGATCTTATTAAGACCCCGGTAGTCGATGCAGGGCCGCAAGGAGCCGTCCTTCTTTTCTACGAAGAAAAATCCTGCACCCGCAGGAGAGGAGGATTTACGAATAAACCCCTTCTGGAGGTTTTCACTGATGTATTCCGACATGGCTTGGGTCTCGGGAACGGATAAAGGATAGACTATGCCCCGGGGAGGACTGGTACCAGGCAGTAGGTCAATTGGACAGTCATATGGCCGATGAGGAGGAAGGGTCTCCGCCTTTTTCTCCGAGAAGACATCGGTGAACTCCTGATATTCAGCCGGTAGGCCGGGCAGCGGCTCGCGGGGCGTCAAACGAGAGTTGGGAAGCACCGGGCGAGGTGCCACCAAACAACGAGTCAAGCAGCTAAGCCCCCAGCGGGTTACCTCTCCAGACATCCAATCCAGAGTAGGGGAGTGGAGCCGGAGCCACTGAAGGCCTAGGAGAACTGCTGAAGCGGAGCAGGGCAACACGGAGAAAGTGATCTTCTCCTTATGCAGGACTCCTACATGGAGGGTCAACGGCTGGGTGATAAAGTGTACGGTATCACTTAAAAGTTCTCTGCTGACTGAAGAGATGACCAACGACTTTTCCAGATGGACCATCGGTAGATGGTATTGCAACACCAAGGACTGGTGAATAAAGTTCCCAGCTGAGCCCGATTCCAGAAAGGCTGGGACCTGGAACCAGAGTCCGGAGTCTGTTACGACTTGGACCGGCATCGTGAGATGAGGAGAGGAGAAACTTGCACCTAGGGCCGCCTCTCCCACGGGACCTAGGTACGGGCGTTTCCCGGACGCTTGGAACGTTGAGGACAATTCCTTTGGAAATGCCCTGGGTCGCCACAGTAGAGGCACAGATTCTCCGATCGTCGTCGGGCCAATTCTTGCTCAGTAAGTTGCATCCGGTCGACCTGCATAGGCTCCTCACAGGGTATTGGAGATGATTGCATAGGCCTCTGGAACACTGGGGCCAGGTGAGGGAACCGACGTGGTCGGGCTGTCTCACGTTCTTGCCGAAGCTCCTCTTGCCTTTCAGCATAACGCACATCAATGAGGGTGGCCAGCCGGATTAACTCGCTGAGGGAAGACAGGATGTCTCTTGCAGGCAACGCATCCTTAACCCTACCAGAGAGATCCTTCTTAAAGGTGACACATAGGGCGGCCTCATTCCAGGACAGTTCACAGGCTAAGGTGCGGAACTGCACCCCGTAGTCTCCCACCAAAGAATTCCCCTGGTGCAAGTTTAGCCGGGCGGACTCAGCGGAGGATGCTCGCGCAGGTTCCTCAAACACACTGCGGAATTCCTTAAAGAAGGCCTGAATATCTGCTGTCACTGGATCGCTCCTATCCCAGAGAGGGGTACCCATGCCAGGGCCTTACCGGAGAGTAGACTAATCACGAACGCCACCCTCGAACGTTCGGACAGGAATTGGTCCATCATTAACTCGATGTGCATGGTGCACTGGGTGAGGAACCCCCTGCAGAGTTTAGGATCTCCGTCGAACTTGGCTGGTAGCGACAAACGGAGCTTGGGACCCAACGGAGCCAACGGAACTTTCGGAGTGGAAGCAACTACGGAAGGAGGTTGCAGTTGGGCGGCAAAGTGTTGCTGCATCATCTTGGATAGTTTACCTAATTGTTGCGCCTGTTGTGTCAGTTGCTGAGCCTGCTGGGCAACAACGCTGGTTAGATCCGCCACACTGGGCAACGGCACCTTGGCGGGATCCATGGCACGATCTTACTGTCACGGTTGAAGGTAGTGGATCCTCTGGACCACCGCAAGCGATGGCGTAAGCCACGCCAGGGAGCGGAATCTAAGTAGGTCCCGGTTTTCACCAGAGCGCACCACAAAGCGGGATGGACTTGCTGCGGCGGGAGTTTTACCAGGTCGCAAACCCTGACATGACTTGCTTGCGGAGGCAGCCGAGGTGTAGCGTGGTACAACATCGTAAGGCAGGCTCGTAGTCGGGGACAGGCAGGATGGTCAGGGCAGGCGGCAAGGTTCGTGGTCGTGGACAGGCAGGAAGGCCAGGACAGGCGGCAAGATTCATGGTTGAGGGACGAAGGCAAACGGTACGGTACACGGTAATCAGAACAAGGCTTCAAGAACGCTTTCTCAATAGGCAATGGGCACTAAAGATCCGGCAGAGAGCTGCCGGAGGAGGAGCCCCTTAATAGGGTCAGCAGCCGGCACCAGCCAATTACCGGCACGCTGGCCCTTTAAATCTGCAGAAGCCGGTGTGCGCGTGCTTTAGGGAGCAGGGGCGCGCGGACCGGCTGGCACTAGGGCTCAGGGAGTCAGAAACGTGGACAGGTAAGCTATTGGACTCCGGGAGACGAGTGTTCCCACGGTCCGGCACCCGGACCGCGGCTCCACTCGCCCCCGGCACCGGGGGAACGGAAGTCGGACGGACGCGCCCGCAGCCTGCCCCACGGGCTGTGCCGCCGTCCGTGACAGTACGCCAAATGTCGGTAAGAGGTTAAGAGATGTTTTGAAAATGTCTTGTTCTCATTAGCTGTAGACTTGAAGCCTACTTCAAAGTTGTTAAGAGTTTTGTCTCGCATCTGTCCCAATTATATTTTATAACTGTGCAGTTCAACATTCATAATATTTGAGCACCTGGATTCTCTAACAAAATGTGGTTAAATGTTATGACATATAAAGAGATATATGTATTTCTTTGAAATTTTAATTAACTATTGGATCTCATCCCAGAAAGAAATTAAATATTAAAATATTTGAATAACTAATGTCTTTATTTAAATTACAAGATACGTTTTTGAACTGATATAGGCTAATGTAAAACAATGACAGCAGTAAAATACTGTACAGCTGGTTCCATGCTCCGATCGTGCAGGCTCTGCTTGGGAGCCAGCACAATCCTTATGACATAGCAATGCATTAATTTGTGGGATCCCCTTTCCGCCTATGATGTATAGGAGTTAATGTAATAATACCACTAGTTTTAGCTTCTGATTTTAAATTTTGGAGCTGTGAATTCATTTTCTCCCTAAAATTGGGCAATTAATATCTGCCAGTTTTTTAAAATGTTACCAATTATGTAATTACATAATATTTCATACAGGGAAAAACCTATACTGACTATACTGTCAAAAGGCCTACCAGTAAGGTAATGGTGAATCCCCTTGTACAGCATGGATATAACATATGGCTACACCAAGGAGTGAACTCTAAAGAGTCTTTTTACCCTTTTACCCTATAGAAGGGAATTTCTCTAAGCTGCCAGGTCAATACTCTCTGTGAAGTCTCAGTGGACGCTCCGAAGTGATACAGAACTATCAGAAACTAAAGGTGGTCAGACAGCAAAAGGTAAGGGTTTCCTTGTCACAGAAAATTAGGTCAGGTTAGGTGATTGAACAAAGCAGAGTGACTAAAACAGTTTGATTAAAACCAGAGTCCCAAACTAGATATGCCATGGTGGTAGATTAGCTTACAGCAGGGGTGGGCAATTAATTTTCCCATGGGGCCGCATGAGAAAGTGCGATGGTTTTAGAGGGCCGGACTAATAAAAACATAGGGTGAACGGGGAAAAAAATCGTTTTTGGGGGATTATTTTTGTGGAAACTTACTGGGGGATGTATCTATATACCTGCCTTACTCATGGTACACAGTAAGGCAGGAATATACAGCTCTCCTCAGTAAGGTAGGTATGTAGATTTATGTCCCCTCAGTCTGGCAGGTATATACAGCTCCCCTCAGTCAGTCAGGTATATAGATATAGGTACCTGCAGGCAGATATACAGATACAGCTCCCCACAGGCAGGTATATAGATAGATACAGCTCTCCATAGACAGGTATATAGTTAAAGCGCCACACAGGCAGGTATATAGATAGTTAGGGCTCCATACAGGCAGGTATATAGTTAAAGCTCCACACCGGCAGGTATATAGCTAGTTAGGGCTCCATACAGGCAGGTATATAGTTAAAGCTCCACACCGGCAGGTATATAGCTAGTTAGGGCTCCATACAGGCAGGTATATAGTTAGGGCTCCGCCCAGGCAGGTATATAGATAGTTAGGGCTTCCAACAGACAGGTATATAGATAATTAGGGCTCCGCACAGGCAGGTATATAGATAGTTAGGGCTTCCCACAGGCAGGTATATAGTTTTATGACCAAAATAAAAAATAACAAACACTAATACTCACCTTGGCTTACCTCCTTCCCGGCCGAGCGCGCTCATCTTCTATCCGAGGAGCTTCCCGGGGCTGGTGGCGTGATGACGTCATGCCGCCAGCGCCGGGACGCTCCTCCGGCAGCTCCTGGGCCCGCACAAAGTTATTACTCTTTGTGAGCCAAGGAGAGGCAGCGGCACAGTGAGCGGAGTTCATCGCGTCGCTGCCTAATTCACCAGTACAGGTGATATTAATAGTAGCACTGACGGCCCGCGGTGGCCTCTCAGCAATACCCGACCGTTACTATTAGTAGACCTGGGCATCGTACGCCGCGGGCCGCATCCGACGTGCTCTAGGGCCGGGTGCGGTCCACGGGCCGTACATTGCCCAGGTCTGGGTTACAGGAATCTGAAAATTGCAGGCCTTGGTGGAGAAGGAAATTAATGGTGAGCACTGGCCCGCTAAATAACCACGGACCAGTGTGCAGATGCACTAGAGACACTAGGGGACACAATGTTAGTGTCAGTGCAGTAACTGAGACATTCCCTCATTTGGAGGGACAGCCCCTATTTTTTACCCAAGTCTCTCTGTCCTTCTTAAATGTCCCTATTTTTGAGCTGGAAACTAGATTTGTATTGATACATTTACCATAATGATCCTGAAAGTACCTGTCTGCTTCCTATTTGCATATGAAAGCCTATCATTGGATCTTATATCATGATTTAATGCAATTTGGATAGTAAAAATCTCTATATTCAGATGATTTTGGTGTTATCTTGTGTAGTAAAATGTTTATGTCTGTAGGTAAGTGGCCCTATCTGACCGTCCAAAAAGTTGGGAGGTATGCTGAGAAAGGGGAACTGGAACAGCATGCTGCATAAAGTGTTGGACCACGGCTTGTGAGTCACCCTGTGACATTGACAGTGGTACCCCCAGGGTATATTAAGGGATCCCAGCTGTGTGAATCCTCAGGGTCAGCTTCATACAAAGATCTGAGGTGTGAAAACTAGTTGTGCAAAGGGGGAGGGTGCGGGTGTTGGACTTTCATCTTATTTATGGAGATAAAACGGTTATATTCCTGTGCTGACTTACTATTGAGCAATAAGCTGTAGAAGATTCCACAGTTTTTATCACGATGTTATCTAGACTGCTTGACTACTATGACTAATAGGATAAAGCTAAAATAAGTAACTAAGTCAAATGACAAATATACTATTCTTGGTACAGGTTTCTCAGCTACAAATGATGTCATAAATTCCTGAAGAGGAAAGTCGGTCACACCCCATGCACTAGATCCTTGTTGAATGACTACACCTCATCAATGCAGCAGTAGGTTTCTATATTTACATCTAGGTAGAGTCGGGTTAAAGGGAATGTGTCATCAGAAAATTACATATTGATTAACTCATGTTTTTATGTTAAATGTGTTTTTTAAGAATATTTATTTTTTTAACTTTAAATATAACTATCAATATTTTTTTTTTTAAATCCTTACATTGTACAGTTTTCACTTTGGCCACTCGGCCTTATAATAGTCTGACAATTCCTGTTCTGCGGAGAAAAAATTTCAGCAGTCTCCTCATTATCACCAGCTGCAGCTCAAACACATCGGATGTCTTGTCCATACTCTCCATACCTAAGCCTCTCATATTGGCCTCTTTCCCCGGGAGTTAGCTCATATCTTGGCCGCTATTACACAGATGATGCTCTATCATATCCTGAAACCTTACCTATCTTTATTACCCTATGTTCGCGTTGTATACTCATTAGATGTCACTTGATAAAGGCACCAGATGCCAAAATGTCAACGCTCTTTGATATCAATATCCTGTATCCTTACAATTCTTATTACATTTGTTTGATCAGAACTTGTATCTGTGCAGGGATCTCTTAATTTAAACCACTATATGGTCCTAATTAATAAAAAGTTTCCTAATAAGCACTCATTTTGGTATGTCGTGGATATATTTATACGCTGTCTCCTCATTATCAGCACAAGCAGGGTTACACTGAAAGGTGACACCAATGTGTACAGATAACAGGATTCACCAGTCACAATAGGAGATGTCACAGCACCCCCTCTCTGCACACTGACTTCTTCCCAGGTCACATAGAATGACTAGAAAACTCTCCTATAGATTTCAATGGGTCTGCTCCTGTTCACAGGCTCCTATGTTCATGAAGCTGCTGTAAAGCATCTCTCTAAATGCTGTTAAAAGCAGCTTAGGCAAGAAGATGTATCAGTATCGTGTTTTAATTAGTACAAAAAATGCCAACGTCAATCTTCTGGTTATCAGATCTGCTTGCTAGAGATGACAAATGATCTCATATTTGATTGTATTAATGTGCAGTTAAATACTCAACATTTTTTTTCCATATGGAGGATGATTTGTGGAAACAGATCAGTATCTATATTATCATGGTACTTCCCTGATCCTATTTAGATCTTCAGCAGAGAGGAAATACCAGACGTACTGACACATGATTTGTTTTTTCTGATCAAGACCTTTAGCACTTACAAATATATTTATATGCATGTCAGTGGGATACTCAGTTGTTATTTACCCATAGATCCCCGTTACTTTTCTCCCATAGACCTTCGTTATTTCTTATTCCTGCTTAACAATACATTTGTGTACATGCTTGTTGTGTTTTTTTTTGTGGCATTTTCTTCTCTTTACAATCCTAAGATTCAAAGAAGAATCACGTGGTCTAAAAATCAAAAGATTTGTATTGGAAAAATGCAACTGAAAAATAAATAAAAAGTTAAGTGTGTGTAAATAAGGTCTTCACAGGTTCAGGTTGACGGGTAGACAGAAGTAGGCAACTGCGCCTACCTTTGCTTATCAGTAAGGGGATACTGCTCTGCTTAAGCCTACCAGGCGTCAGCCGCTAGTACTGCTCATTGTATTGGGAGAACAGAAGAGAGGTAAGTTGTTGTTTTTTTTCTTCCCTATGTGTAATGGGGCCAAACCTATCTGCCTACCTGGGGCTCACCATCACCTACATACCAGGGGCCCACCTACCTAGATCCTACCTACCTGGGGCCCACCTATCACCTACCTATCTGGGGACAACCTACCTAAAACCTACCTACCTAGGGCTCACCTACCCCCACAACCTACATACCTATGGCCCACCACTAACCTACCTAACTGGGGCACTTATCTATCTGTGGCCCACTGACAACCTTCTAACTAGGCCTCACTACTACTGGGGCCACTATCACCAACCTACTCAGCTGTCTCTTCTAACGGGTGTACTTATCTATCTGGGTGCTTTCTAGCTACTTAACTGGGGCTCCTAGCTGGAGCCCACCTACCTACCTTGGGCCACACTCATCATCTGCCTATCTACCTAACTAGGGCCTACCAACCTACCTACATTGGATCTACCCACCTCATGGGGTTGACCTACTTACCTAAATATGGCCTACCTAGCTACCTGGGGCCTTGCCCATTTACCTTCCTTCTTAGGGCCTTGCCTACCTACCTATCTGGGGTCTTGTCTACCTACCTGGTAATATGATTCTGAATGGCACATGCCAAAGCCTTAGCACAATCTCCAGGGGGTTTGTCCTCTTCCTCCTTCCCCAAGCCTTTAGGAGACTGAGCCTCTAAGCTATGGCCTGTACCCTCTCTCCCACCCATGGGAAGTTTGTACAGAGGTGACAATAGGCAAAGAGGTGATGGAGGAGTGAGGATTCTAAGATATTTGTATGTAAATTCTGCAGGAACGAGTGGTGGCCAGGAGAAGCCGCCATGTCTGTCTGGACTGGATGGAGAAGAAAAGGAAAAAAGAACTACTTATGAGAGAAGAGATGACTCATCAAATAAGGTGTCTCCTGTGAGACCCTGGATGTCAGGGGTTATTTTGCTTCTGTTTTGGATCAGTGCTGTAGACACTTTCATGCAATGCGACCTGAGCAGGTGTCTGACCACTATGTGGTCTCTATATTGTGGTATTGTAGTGCAATCACCTGTATAGTGCCAGTGTACATTTGTCAATAATTGTAAAAGTGAGTGCACACCTGACCCTGACATTAGTGGTTTCACTAGTTACGTACTTCCTGGTATTTATAGTATTGTTTATTTTAGAAAATGACAAGGTGCGTGACTAAGGGAAAATCTAGAGGTGGATATTGTATGTGGCTGGAGGGGGTGGAGGGGGATATGGAGGGAGGGCATAGATGGAGCCACTTGGCCATGTGCCTATCCATGATATGTTAGATGGAACAAATGTGTGAGACAGACAGATATGTGAGACTGATGTGTGACTCATTTCGTATTGCGTACTGCATAATACAGTTCTGTTTTACACAATGTATTATGTGGTAAAATACACACACTTATGTCTAACAGGCCTAATAATTAACAGGTAATATTTTCAGTAGCTGCAGAGTGGGCCCCAAGATCAACTTCATTAGTGGGCCCCAGGCCTCCCAGTCCGATGCTACTCAGGCCCAGATTGGTAGTAGCTGAGTTTTATAGCTGAGCCTGATAGATGAAGATCTACAGCTGGGAGAGTTCTTAGAGGCAGGTGTTCACTTTCGCCTTGCTGGATGGCAACAGCAGTCAGTGCAGAATTCAGGATCAAAAGGAAAGTTGCTGTCAGACAGGAGACAAGGAGATTTGCAGATCATGACAGTAGCCCCCGCCTTACGGCCCCTTCCACTCGGAGTAGGTCTCGAGAAGTGCAGACGGATCTTCAGCATGAGGATACGGGTACTTCGCTTGAGACCAAGCTGAACAGTAACATCTGGAGCAGGATGCTTCTTGAAGGTGGAGGGCAGAGCCAGAAATACAGATTTTTGCTGAGACATCTCAGAACCAGAGCATCCCTTAGTAGCAGACTGATCAGAAGACTTTTCACAGACAGGATTAGGACAACCCAATTGGACTGGAAAAGAAGACCAACAGACATGACACCTGGAGCGGAGGATTCCAGACTAGCGGATGAGACACCTGGAGCAGTGGATTACAAACCAGCAAACAAGACACCTAGAGCAGAGGATTCTGGACCAGCAGATGTGACTCAGGACTTGGGACGAGGTAAAGGACACCGGGAGATGCAAGGACTATGGACACAGCAAATACAGGACGAGATACAGACACCAGGACAGAATACCAGACAGCAGGAGACTTGTGGACTAGCGGCATTAGCAGACTTAGGACACACAAATAGGAAATCCAAGGGCTCAGGCAGAGACAAAACCAGACAGGCTGAGATCAGGAACCAGGCAGGCGACAAGAACAGACTGGAGTTACAGGAACACAGAATCACCAGAAAATGGAAACTAGAAACATGAGGTTGAGCTTGAGGTTTTTTTTTTTGTTTTTTTTTGTGAGAACTCCTCTTGGTGGAGAAGAGATCCTATTTTATTTAAAAATTAACAAAGCATACCTAAAATCTCAATTTAAATGTTACATTCACATAAAATTACTTAAAAGAATACCATTGTTTATCCTGCCATTTGCTGGCCATGGTGACGCATTTTTTACGATCCAAGATATAATATAGGTGCATTTAACTAAAACATAAACGTAAAACATCCTGCTTAAAAACCAAGATGTTCCTGGCCTTCCAGAGTGCGGTTTTAATACAATTTACCGTCTTCCATGCCATGATCTTTTGGGCGGATTTGGTGCATTCCAGAAGTCCATATAAAGCCCCTTCACGAGTAAAGTCCTTTAGGCCTGCCACCTGTTGCAGCAGGGGGATCACCTTTCTCCAGACATTTCTTTCAAACTGGCAAGCCCAGAAGATATGCATCACTGTCTCATCATCTCCGCAGCTTTGTCTTAAGCAGGTGGCGGTCCTTACAAAATTATAGCAATACTGGAATGCCCAGCACGGAAGACATTGGTGAGCGCAACTCCAGACCAGGTCCTCATGGGAATAAAAAAGATAACACATGCTAGTCATTCCCCATATTAAAATGCATTGGTTTTCTCTTAAAGTACCTATGTCAGCAGTTGCTTCACTGTCTATTAGAACATTTAAAAGCACTTTACTGTTTTTAAGATGATTACAGCTCTTACCAATTAATCTAAAAGAATGCACAATCCTTTCTAAAACATAATGACCGGGCATATTAAAAGCAAAGGGTACAGATTTATTTAGCTCAACCCAATAACATTCATGCATAAAAAACAATGTTATATCTCAAGTAATAGGACCATGCATGACTTTTTTTTTAAAACAGCATTAAAACAGTAACAAAAGAATTTAACTAAAAGGAACCTGTTCAAATCTGACATGACTTTCCCTTCCTTTTTCCTTGTTCTATGCACCACATCCCATCTTAGCTTCTCCATTTTTGATCTCCAAAAGAAGGTGAAGCAGGTTTTATTTATTCTTTTCAGGGTATTGGCAGGGGGAGGGAACACCAGACTTAAATGCAATAAAAATGGTAAAATTGTTAATTTTCTTAGGTTCCACATGTATAGTTTTTGGTTTATTTTTTGCGCCACCATGCCCCAGCTGTAAGAACCATCATTGGACTAACTGAAGGAGACACCTAAAATGATAACAGAATCAGATACCAGGATTAAAATGTCTCTTAAAACCATATTCACAATTTTTAAAATGCCACACTCATTAAAATGAACTTTAAAACCAGAATCGCAGCAATAAAATTCCACTTGTTTGAGGGCTCTCTGGAGTGTCAGGTCATCCCTACACATGATTACCATAGCATCCATGTATCTCACTGCTTCAGCCTCATTTGCGCCCCCTCCAGGTAGGGGAACTCCACAGATCAGCTTATCCATTCTAATTGCGCACAACAGAAGCTCTAGGGCACCGATAAAAACCAAAGGGGACAAAGGAGCTTGAGGTTAGTGCAGAACACCTAACACTTAAACACCAATATTCAGTCCTAGACTGGAGGTAGTAGCCGGTTCTAAAGAGTCAATGTGTGGCTCACCTTTGTTGTGTTAGCCCCTTAAGCCAAACGCTCGAAAGGTAGTTAATGACCAGATCATTTTTTTAGTTTTTGCCTCCTTGTATTTCAACAGTTGTAACTTTTTTTTATTCGAGATGAGTCGTACTTTATGCGGGAATAGTTTAAAGGGGATGTATCGCTTCCTTAGTTCGGCTGATTCACACTGCTCTCAGCTTCTCAACTCTGGAAATGCAGGGCCTTTCTTCCCCTCCCAGCTGGGTGACATCATCCCCCCTTCACTGTGCATGCTGGCTCCCGAGACTCCCCCCCCCCCCCTTTCTGAGTCCACATGTCACTGTGTCTCTCCTATGCAGTCTTATTCTGTAAGAGCTGTATACATACCACAGGCTGCATTCAATCTAGACTGAGCAACTGAACTCTTCTCCTCTCACAGCTGGAGATGCTCTATGAACGGCACAGATCTCGCTTCTATGCAGGAGAGTTAGGCACCGGGACAAAACTGTTATGTTTTCTTATTGTAGAATCTGTTGCAGTCTGTTTCTGCTGGGTGTGGAGAGAGAAAATGCTACGGCCCCTAACTCTGAGTCTGGCAGGGATCGACACAAATTGTGCTATTTCCTGATTGTATAAGCCCTTCAGTGTAATTGTGTTTCCTCTGCCTGTGTAAAGTGAAAATGTGACGGTCCCTTACTCTGAGTGAGAGACACAGCTCTGTGAATTCGACCGGGGCTGTACAGAATGTAAATGAGCTCTCAGCTAGTGAAATGCAAGGAGGAGGGATCCGGAGGGATTCGACCAGCACTGGATATCAGTATAAACAAAACACAAGATAAGGAATACTGTGAATACAAGACAGCTTTGCTAATGAAATCCAATTGCAAAGTTGCTTGTTTTCACTGTCCCTAGGCTATGTTCACACGGTTCATTTAGCGGGTAATTACGCCCCATTACGCCGTGTGGACGGGAGTCGGGGGAGTGAGCGGGTGGGCCAGCACTTCGCCGGCCCATAGACAATCATATGCTAGCGGCGCGTATACGCCGCTTAGAAAGTGACATGTCAATTATCGCATACGCCGGACGGGCGAGAGAGACGTAATCCATAGTTCTCTATGAGAACGTGAATTAAACGTAATGAATGGCCTTATTCGACCCGTAATTGGCGCACTTCGGCGCGTAATTACAGGACCAAAATGGCCCAATTTTTAAAAGTCCTGTGAACATGGCCTTATTCTGAAGACCAATTTAACGATGATAAACCCCTTTAAGTTCACATAAATAATTGCAGATTTTTTTTTTTATTTTATTTTCGATTTTGTTTGTTTTTTTAAAAATGTTTTACACCATTCACATTTCACGGCTTAAAAAACTTGCACATAGATTAATCTACAGGTTATTAACGGTATGTATGAGATATAATATGGTAGGCTTTTGTGTGTGTAATAATGACAATTATTATTTATTAAGATAATTATTTTTTATTTTTGATTCTTATTTTTTTTAACACTTTTTATGATTTTTTTATTTTTTTAAAAAAAAATCCCTAATTATAGAAATCTGTTTTATGTTCCTTTCTTGTTTATCTTTTACAGTTTTTTTCATTTACTAAACCATTTATCAATTTCACACTTTAATAACTGCTAATAATTCACAGGTTATTTACAGTCATGTGGATTTAATATTGTAAACTTTTTTGTGTGTAATGTATGCACAATTATTTTTTATTAAATTTTTTTTATTTATTTATTTTTTTTTACACTTTTTATGTTTTTAACTTTTTTTAAAAAAAAAAAATCCCATTAAGGGAGAACTGTTTTCCTTTTTTTTTTACACTTAGTAATGTATTAACATATTTATATATGCTAATACATTATAATCTGTGTCAGTCTGACACAGGCAGTGATCAGGACAGCACACAGTCTGCCCTGATCATTGGCTTGTTACACAGACAGCCCTGGGGCTACTCTGGGTCCCCAGGGCTGACTGAGCAGCCGTTCCCCTCTCTCTGTCGGGTCACCAGGTGTTCCGATCACCCAACAGAGCAGGGAAACCCTTTGATTCCGCTGTGTTGACGATCCGCGGCAATCAAAGGGTTAAAGCACTGGGGAGCGGAGGTTTTCCCCGCTCCCAGGTGCTTGCAGGAGCTGCGCTGGGCTCAGGGGTCTGTTGTACAGCCCCGATCTCAGCGCTGTTTGGGTCGGGCGCCGCAAACTCCGATGTCTGCAGCAACGGCAAAAGACATCGCTGCAGACGAACGACCTAAAATGCCCGCCGTCAAAAGATGGTTTGCGTTCATTAAGGAGTTAGATATGCACACCTCGTCTCCTCCTTGTTTATCTGATCATTCCTTGCTGCATGGATCTCATAAATCCCCGACCTCAGGATACAGCCAAATTCAACAAATGCAGTAATGATCCAGCAATAGGAAAATGAAGAAAAATCTTTATTTACAGTACTCTTGGGTAGAGAGGGTAACTAAAGCATGAAGATTTTTTAAGCATTATTTCACAGTGGATATGTAGCGGTTACCTTCCTTCACTGATCGTAGCCTTTGTTACATTGGACCCAGCTCTCTGCAGGTCCAATGTAACAGCCCACATACAGCCCACAATACAAATGGGTTGTTTCGATTATTAAGAAAAATCTTCCTTTACTACATGTATCTGATGAAAATGGGTGTTCAATTTATTTTTTAAAAAGCCCCTACTCTAGGGTCAATGCTTTCACCCAGTCTTTTTAATACTACTCTTTCTGACCAGCAGTCATGGCTCAATGCGATTGGATATTTTAGGTCTGCTCATAAGAAATGTACCGCATGTCAGTTTTGTGGTAATTCTGAGCAACTTTCTGCATTTGTGACAGGTAGGTCTTATAAGATCAATAGATTTATTAATTGCAACAGTAAATTTGTGATATATGTGGTTAACTGTAATTTTTGTAAAGTACAGTATATGGGGTGCACGTCTGGTCCTCTCAAAATTAAAATAAGACGACATTTATCGGATTCTTCTAAAAGTAGTAATACTATTGGTATATCCATGGTTTCAAAACATTTTTCGGGTGTCCACGGTGAGGATGTCAGCTCTTTCTCTTTCCTCGGTATAGAGAAAGTAGTGCATTCATTGAGGGGCGGTGACCTGCTCAAGAAACTCTAGAGCAGAGAATCGCGCTGGATTTTTGAACTAAACACAAGGGTACCTGCTGGACTTAACATTAAGCAAGACATCATGTATTATTATTTGTATTTCACGTTCTTACCTTGTTTTATATGGATGTTTTTTTTGTGTATTTGGAGGTGTGGGATCATGTGATCCGTTTCTATTGCTATTTAAGACATCTAACATCAATACTGAATTAGTTACGACTAAGGAAGTTTGTTTCTGAAACGCGTCAGCCATCTCGGACCTTTCAATCATATTTTGATGAAGATCCTCCATGCATGGATGTCTTTATTATTATTATTTTTTCTGCCATGTGAAATACATGTTTTTAACATTTTGTCTAAATAAAGCATGAAGATTTTTTAAGCAGTGGATATGTAGCAGTTACCTTGGCTTCCTTCACTTGTGAAAACCACGGGGCGATGGTTGTATCCGGCTCTATCTCACTGTGGAGACTATTATACAACAGAAGATTGAACTTATATTTTGTTTAAAGGCTACCATCAGTACCACACTAGGCCGCCAGAGACTCAGATCCTGCATTGCCAGACATGTCCCCCTGCTTAAGCCAGTACATTTCTGGGCCCGTCTGACGTTTGCTAGAGATCATTTGGATGATCTAGAAGAGTATTGGGAGAATGTAATATGATCAGATGAAACTAAAGTAGAACTGTTTGGTAGAAACACAACACATCGTGTTTGGAAGAGAGAGAAGGCTGAGTTGCATCCAAAGAACACAATACCTACTGTGAAGCATGGGGGTGGCAACATCATGCTTTGGGACTGTTTTTCTGCAAAGGGACCAGGACGACTGATCCGTGTACATGAAATAATGAATGAGGCCATGTATCGTGAGATTTTGAGTGCAAACCTCCTTCCATCAGCAAGTGCATTGAAGATGAAACATGGCTGGGTCTTTCAGCATGACAATGATCCCAAGCACACCACCAGGGCAAAGAAGGAGTGGCTTTGTAAGAAGCATTTCAAGGTCCTGGAGGGGCATAGCCAGTCTCCAGATCTTAACCCCATAGAAAACCTTTGGAGGGAGTTGAAAGTCTGTGTTGCCCAGCGATAGCCCCAAAATATCACTGCTCTAGAGGAGATCTGCATGGAGGAATGGGCCAACATACCAGCAACAGTGTGTGCAAACCTTGTGAAGACTTACAGAAAAGTTTGACCTCTGTCAATGCCAACAAAGGATATATAACAAAGTACTGAGATGAGCTTTTGTTATTGACCAAATACTTATTTTCCACCATCATTTGCAAATAATTCTTTCCAAATCAAACAATGTGATTTTTGGGATTTGTTTTCTCATTTTATCTCTCATAGTTAAGGTCTACCTATGATGTCAATTACTGGCCTCTCTTATCTTTCTAAGTGGGAGAACTTACACAATTGGTGGCTGACTAAATACTTTTTTTTGTCCCCCACTGGAGATGGTAAGCCAAAGTTGTAATGCTTCAATCATGGGGAATACTAGAGTACAGGGAACATACATCACAAGTACGCCATTTAAAATGTGATTTCCACTCAAAATCTTGGAATATTTTCAAAACATGTTTTCTATCCTTAACATATCCTGGAACCCTGGTCACCAGTGGCTGTAAAAGAGAGTTAATCCAGTCACACAGCCTTTCGCTGAGAGAACCAATTTCTCAGACTTGAGCTGTTTCTGTCTCTTACATCTTCAAATCCAGGGGCGTTTCTGTCCTCCCAGTAGGCATGTCTCTCCTGCCTGTAGGCGTGTGTTCCCTCACTGAAGAGTGGTGACATCATCATTCTGTGTGAGCAGTGGGTCCGTCTCAGCGGAGTCCGCCGCGGCCCCATAGCGCTGAGGGCCCGACCCGGCCTCGTGGTGCTAAGCAGGGCAGTGGCACGATGTAGTTACCTTTTGGCACCGATGCCTCTCCTCAGCCGCACAGCCGTGATAGGTTGTGTGGCTGAGGAGCTGCTGGAGGAGCGCCCTGGTGCTGGCGGCGTGATGACATCACGCCGCCAGTGTCGGGCAGAAGAGGATCGCACTTGGCTGGGGAAGCAGGTAAGGTAAGTGTTATTATTATTTTTAATAGCGGTTAAGCGCCTGAGGGGACCTATATCTATATACCTGCCTGCCTGAGGGAACCTATTTCTATATACCTGCTCGAGGGGACCTATATCTATATACCTGCCTGCTTGAGGGGACATATATCTATATACCTGCCCGAGGAGACCTATATCTAAAACTATATTCAATGTGATTTGGACATTGAAAATTTTTTATCCTACCTCAACAATAATGATGACAAGTTATGTTTCACGCATAATTATGATAGTCAAAAAATTTCTTTTCTTGATGTTTTGCTGACCAGGGTTGTTCCTAGAAATAGAGTTGTTAAAATCATTTGATTCCACTTTTTCTACTAAATGTCTGCCTATATTGAAAAATGGCAAAAGACGCTACAAAAATTGCAGCCGTGTCAGTTTTAGCTCTACTGAGGTTTCGGAAGCTTCAGATGTTTCTGGCAGGGTGCACAGGGTGTGGAATCAGAAATATCACATCAGCTGAAATCTAACATGTCTAACAATGACTCTAACATTGATCAACGTCAACAATAACAAAAAAAGGCAAGAAACGCAGGAGGGCATCCAGACGAGCTGGTAAAAAAAACACAGGAATAAATGGCAAGTACTACACTCGGAGCAAGAATCAGTAGAAGAAATTTCACGGAACAATAATATTGATTATGATAATTCAGTCCTAAACTTGTCTTCATACAGTTCAACCAATAATCAACTCAAATTGTTGACCCGAGGACTTACATTCATTCCAGATGAAAAATGTGACATTTTTAATACTATGCTAGATGTTAATCGTTTTGTTAGGGGGTTAACAATTAATAGATATTTTCATGATGGTATTAGCAGATCTAAGCCTCTATGTATCATGTGATTTACCTGTAATGAATGAATTCTCTGATTTATTGTTTCTGTGAACAACTTGCTTTGTAAGATTTATCTGATTTAGCGTAAGACCACAGTTCTATTTCCCAAGGACTATTTATGAAGCCTCTTACACAGGTTATAATTCTTTCTTTTATCCCAAACAGGCAAGGGTGGAGGCCATGGATACATTTCAATCTTTAATTGAATGAGATTTGCATCTGCTTCTGAATTTGGTACAGTCTGAGTTGAGTCCGGTTTATAGCCTTTCAATGAGAGAACATAAAGCCTTAGCTGAACTTAAAAATAACTCTCAATTAATCATTAAAAGGGAAAATAAGGGGGGCAAAGTGTAGTTCTGGACAAGTCTGCGTATAAAGAGAAAGCTTTGCAGTTATTAAATGAGGAATCTACTTATAGGAAATTGAACGTTGCAAAATATGCAAATACATGAAAATTACTAATAAGATATGTTCGCCTCAGTTAACCAACAATGTTATTGTTCGCAGCCACATTAATTGTAATAGTGATGTTGTGGTTTATATCATTGAGTGCACTTTATGTGCGCTATTATATGTCGGTTGCACTATTCGTCCTTTGAAAAAGAGAATTACAGAACATATTTTTGATTCCAGGACAGGTTTGAATATAAATGCTTCCGATGCCTCTAAACATTTTTCTTGTGTGCACCAAGGCAATTTAACCAGCTTCAAATGTTCTGGATTTTATTGGTGCTGGATCCTGTTCGTTTGAAATCCTTGTACGTCACCAGCAACCTTCTGGTTTTTCCGTGCACATTCACGGGTCATTCCCACCACAGGATACCAGGTGAGCTGACTGAAGTTCATTTGTTTACATATAGACAGAATAATTTATTAACCTGTTCCATATAGCTGATGCTTTTCTGCTGTTGTGATGTTTACATCTCAGTTTTTAGCATCCTATTTTAATAATCATAGAAAGTTTTTTTCAGTCATTTTGCTCTTGGAGAGATGGATCCAATCCTAAAAGATCAAGGCCTGTAGAGTGCATGTTTGGAACACATTTTATTAGAACGTATAACGGTTGATTCAACTCTTACATTTCACCAAAAACCGACAGAAGCTGTTGTCAGAAATAAACATGATCATTTTGGTCTATGAGCAGTTATATATCAAGATATTATACTAGAAAAAAGTCAAATGTGGGAAAGAATTGTAAGAGACCTTAAGCAGTCTATATTGTTAAAGAGGAGTTAAAATAAGTTAAAGCACATATGGGAATTTGTTCATGCCATGATACACATCCTAGCAATACAGGTCCAATCATGAGTTTTGTTACTTATTCAAGTAATAAAAATCAATTTAGGAGAATTGGAAATAACCCAGGAAACGATAGAAGAGGACCCAGATGTTGGAAATGTGGAGCAAGTGGACATCTGACTTGTCAATATCAATCAGAAACTTGTTGCACCACTGAATAACTGAGTCCCCTCGAACTTGTGGGGCATGCTACAGGGCAGGGGCGTAACTTTGGTTCAAAAAGTGGGGGGACCAATTTTCCTCTCATCCCCTATCTTCCTATCCCTCCCTCCCTCCCTCCTTCACTCGCCTTCCCTTTCACTTCCCCTCCCTTCCCTTCTCTCCTCTCTCCCTGCAGTGAAGCGTCCCCCTCTAACCCAGCTAGGAGGTATGAGGGAGTGCTGTGAGCTCCCCCAGCAGGTCCGGGTGGAGTCCTTATTGCAAACACTCTTGGTGCAATCCGTAACGTTATGAGTGGCTCTCTAATTACTGAATTTTAGAGCTGGACTGGGACTATAAATCAGCACTGGCAATGAACCGAACCAGCCCACCTATAATATTTCCCCCTCTAGATGGAAATAAAAAATGTGCAATGCAGCAGATTTCGCTTAACCCCTCCCATCCCCCACCACTGCTCCATTAAATTTGTTATACACACAACAGAATGAAGAAAATAAAGGAACCCAATTTCACTTTAGCCCTAGGAATCACTTATGACACATACTGTACCCCAAAATGTATTTTATTGCATACCATACACCAGAAATGACAGCACTCACTGCACCCCAGAAATGAATTATATTACACATGGGAACCACAGAAATTATATTACTAACTGCACCTTAGAAATGAATTGCTCATTGTACTCAAGAAATAATATAATTCATTATACCCCAAAAATGTATTATATTACACACTGAACCCTAGAAATGAATTACATTACTCACTGTACCCCAGAGAATACAGTACACCATACACCAGATCTTACACAACTCTTAAGCCCTCCGAGTTTACAGTACACCATACGCCAGAGATTACATAACTCATTATACCCCAGAGATTACATTAAACCATACCCCAGAGATTACATTTCACACTGTACCCCCGAGGTTACTTTACACACAGTATAACAGAGATTACATTACACCGTACCCCAGATATTACATTACTCACTATACCCCAGAGATTACATTACGCAATGTACCCCAGAGATTACTACATTACACACTGTACCCCAGAGATTACATTACACACAGTACAACAGAGATGACATTACACCGTACGCCAGAGATTATTACATTACACACTGTACCCCAGAGATTACATTACACACCGTACCCCAGAGATTACTATATTACAGCTTGTACCCCAGAGATTACTACATTACCCACCATACACTAGATATCAATTACTCACTGTACCCTAGAGATTACTACATTACACACCGTACCCCAGAGATTACATTGCACACTATACCCCAGATATTACTACAATACATACTTTACCCCATAGATTACTACATTACAAACCTTACCCCAGAGATTACTACATTATACACTGTACACCAGATATTACATTATTCACTGTACCCTAGAGATTACTACATTACACACTGTACCCCAGAGATTACATTACACACTGTACCCCAGAGATTACGTTACACCGTATCCCAGAAAATTACTGCAATTATTCACTGTACCCCAGAGATTACATTACACATTGTACAACAGAGATTATATTATACCATACTCCAGAGATTATTACATTACACACTGTACCCCAGAGAGTATTACATTACTCACTGTACCCCAGAGACTACATAAGACAAAGTACCCCAAAAATTGTGTGTGTATATATACATTTATTGAACACAGACTACACACTTAGGTTTAGTTCACATGACAGTTTTTCGGCACTGATAGTGTCGTTTGCTTGTTGGAAATTTGGCGCTTGCAAACTCAGAATTCCGACGAGCAAACGAACCCAGACTGCCGGAGGCAGATTTCTGCCTCCTAACCATTAGTGCTATTACTGCATTCTGTGTAGATGCTGACAGTACGCGCCGAAAAAAATACTCAAATAAAATCAGTGTCATCTAAACAAAGACACTGATTTTACATAGGGTATAATGTAGATCCAGCACTGAATCCGCCCCAGAATGAGCATTCATATTTTCTGCGTGAACGTACCCTTAAGGTATGTTCACATGGCGTATAGCGGGGCGTATTGTGCGCTCTGCTATATGCTGGGTTTTTTAGAAGTACGTGCTGGCCAGTCCACACTCCTAAAATGCTCTGGGGCCGGCCCCATTCACTTTCATTTTCCCCGGCGCGTGAGTGCAGGGAAGACGTGACATGGCTAGACACATGGCTGTACAGTATATACACATCTCACATATACAGAAAATATCCTACTCAAATGCACACACAATGCCTGGCACCCTTGTCTCCTTCTTACCTGTCTCCTGTAGTCTGGTGCAGTTGTCATTCGGCAAGAGCTTCTCTTCTTCTCTGATGAGGGCTGAGCATAGGGGAAGTGGTAAACAATGGGAGGGAAAGATAGAGCCCCAGATTCAGAATGGGCTGGACTGTGAGCAGTGTTCTGATTGGTGAAGTAGCCCCTGCTGACTCCTGCTCTACCAATCAGAGCTGCTCTCACTCTGCGCTGACACTGGTGACTGCTACCTACTCTTTCCCCCCAAGATGCACAGAAATATAGGAGGTAAAGGTTGACTTCTTCCTCCTATGTGCTTTACCCTCCCCCACTTAATATATTCTCATGCTTTCATATGGATTATTTTTTATTGAAGTGGCTAAAAAGTGGGGGGACCGTCCCCCACCCAGAAAAAAGTGGGGGGGACCAGTCCCCTCCGTACCCCCCTAAAGTTACACCTATGCTGCAGGGGACATAAGAGACATTACAAGAACACAATGCTCTGAAGATTTGGTTGGAGGATGCCCAATTCTTATACTTGTTTTGAAGGTTGCATGTCTACTATATACTGGATTACAAGTAATCACCTTGACAGACAGTTATTTTGAACATTTTAAGAAATTAACTTGATCTGATACCAGAACATGTATAAGCTTAACCAGCGCTAATAATTTACCAATTTTTGTAGAAGGAGTGGCCTGGATAAATGTACAAATTTGTGGGCAACAGGTAGGTCATAAAGGTATAATAATTGTTCGAGAAACCTTGAAAGCCAATATCCCTGTAATATTAGGCATGAACATTGTATGAGAACTAGATCAGATTTTGACTTCAGAGAGGTCTAGATTATTAGAAGCACACTACTTCTCATCACCCAAGCCACAAGGTTTTCCAACAGTTGATTCACATGTGGATTACAGAAAAGTTCCTCGAAATTTAGACCTGTGGGAATAATTTGTGCCCAAAACAAGATAGCTATTGAGATTCCCACAAGACAAGAAGTAATACGAATGTTACCCAAAGGAACAGACAAACAATTGAATGGAACCAAAGTTTTAACACACAGGTCTAGCAGAAGCTGGTTGTTGTCCTCTGGTAGGAAGAATATTAGCTGTTGTCAAGAATGGAAGGGTCTCTATACAGTTGGCAAATGTAGGGGATCAAGATATGAAATTACAGCCTGACTGAAGTATATATTCACCAGAGGGAGGCAATAAAAAATGGAGCTGATTTATCTTTGCATCCTGTAGATAATGCAACATGGACAATGGCTTTATCTATAGTTTAAGATGATAAACCGTAACCTTAGTGGAACAGTCAGAAAATATTACAAAAAATGGAAGTAGATTTAGAAATGTTAAAAGATGAACAAGCAAATGATATAGTGAATATTTTGAGGAAAGATCAATTAGCATTTTCGAGACATGAGGATGATTTGGAGCGTACCAATGCTCTGGAGCATGAAATTCGAACTGGAGACGCTCGACCTATCAGAGAAAGATAACAAAAGATACCTCCAAAATTACTGCAACTATGTCCATGATTAGGAGGCGAGCACAGATGTAGAAGTTGGTATAGAGACAGCTTTTATTGACTCTCCACTTCAGTTTGCTGGAGAATGTCCTTTGACAGCTGCTGTCCATGTGAGAGAGACCTTCACAAACTATACAGTTTGCTCGCTCTTTCCAGCACTGATGGCCGACAACTTGTGGAGGACGAGTTTCTGTCGCAACATAATAGCTACCATCTCCCTTTAGGCTGTATGGCCCAGATCTTCAGTGTTTTAATGTTTACATTTGTTTTAAGGCTAACCCTTTTTTAACAATTTATAAATTTTATGTTTTGTTATAAAAAAATACATATTGTTATTATATTTTTATTATTTTTATTCTTTTTTCCTACAATGATTAGATACACATATTTCCAAAGGATGTCCACTTCTTCGCCTTTCTCTCTGTTACAACCTGCTGATGACACTCTGTCACACTCTAAGCTGTGGCCAGGTGAGGTACTGTTGATCAATTGTACTGTTGTCTTGTTCTATAGATGTCAAAATGTGAACAGCATTGATCCCCTAAATTTATTGGGGAGATTGAAGGATCAAACACCTGTTGAGAATTTTGCCATTAAGCACCTTGTTAGAGATCAGCAAGTTGTGCAAAAAATACTGAAACACTGAACAGTTCAACATGTACATTCTAAAAAATGCAAGAAATTTTATGTTCATCCTGAAATTTCAACTAAAACCCAAATATCCCTAACTTTTTGTGAGTAGTGTATTTATATTTAATGGTAAGAGATATGTACTGGTTAGTATATCAAAGGAATATATACATTTTAAGACCGGACAGATATCAGTAGATAGAGATGAATAATGTGTATGTCACACTGTATGTATTGTCACCGATGTAGGTGGATTCACTGAACCACCGCAAGTGATGGTATAAGCCATGCCAAGAAGCGGAGTCTAAGTAGCCTCTGGTATTCACCAGAGCCAGCTGCAACGCGGGTTGGACATGCTGCAGCAGGGAACTACCAGGTTGCTACCCATGACGTGACTTGCTTGTGATGGCAGACAGGGTGTAGCATGGTACAGAATCGTTGGACAGAGGCGTAGTCAGGGACAGACGATAAGGTCAGGGTGGGAGGCAGGCAAAGTGGTCAGGAAATAATAGCAGGAATAACAGGTACACAGATAGACAAGAACTCTCTCCAACACTCTCTCAAAATACACTAAGGAACACCAATACTCTGGCAAAGAGTATAGGAGGAGTGAAGAAGATATATGGTCAATGCCCGGCAATTAGCCAATTACCGGTGCACTAGTCCTTTAAATTTAGAAGAGCTGCCGCGCGCGCCCTAGGAAGCGGGTGCACGTGTGCTGGCATTCAGCAAAGTGGGGAGGGGAAGCAGGAGCGTGGCAGAATGAGTATGCAGGGTCACCCATAGCCCAGACAATGGGTGGTGGCACGCTCCATGACATGTACTGTATATAATGTAATAATAACTATACTGATAGAACATTATAAAATAATAATAATTTACAATATACATTTTTAACTAAAACTTCCTAACACCTATAAGCTACCACCCATCGTAAATAAAAAAAAAACAACCTAAATTAACTATGTACATTTGAGTCCTCCACCACCCGGACAGAACAAAAAAGATTTTAAAATAAATAAAATAAATAAAGGTCAGGGTGAAAAGGGGGGGGGGGGTTGACTCTGAGGAAGAAAAGGGCGCATTTTTTGGGGGAGTTAGTGGTATGCACTACTGGGGTATGGGTGATAATAGAGTGCATACATTGCACCCCCAGCAGTGGATAGGTGGTGTGATGGAGTAGGTGGACAGTGGTGGGGGAGCAGGTGTAGGTGGGGGACGAGGTTCTGTTTTCATCTGCCTTAGGAAGGGAAACAGAATGCGACTGTTCTTACAACTATAGAACAGATCTATTAAAGCTTATTGACGCCAGATAACTAGCAAGCCCCATTCGTACATGTTGCCCATAAGGCCTCGTTCACACGGCTGATTTGGGACGGATTTCAGCCGTATTGCGCGCCGTATTGCACTCCAGTACGGCTCAAATCCGTCCCAGGCATTACAGTAATCCGAGCGGGGAGAAAGCGACATGCACATTATCCCGGCGGGATACGCGCCTTGGATAATGGATGTCTATGGGGCCAGCGAGCTGCCAGCCCCCTTGCCCAGCCCCACTCCTGTCCACATGCTGTAATTGCGGGGCGAAATCCATCCCGCAATTACGCCGGCAATAAGCCGTGTGAATCGGGCCTAAGAGTCTGATTCCTTACGCTGATATTTTGGCCAAGATTAGGGGTGTCAAACTCAAACTCACAGTAGGCCAAAATTGAAAACTTGGACAAAGTAATGGGCCAGCCTTGTGTTTCTCCCGGTGAGCTCCTCCTAGCTTACAAATACACGTGTAATATCATTTCGGACGATTTTTTACTGTTCTCAATCTGGATCATTATCCGGGATCTATCTGTTTGAACTGGTAACAGTGTGTATTTATAGATTGTATTGTTTTTTGTATATATAGTACGTGGTAGTTGTAGTTAAGTATAGTGCAGAGTAGTATTGTGTAGTATACACTTGGGGACGCCTTATCAGGGTGCCCACCCAACACTTTTGATTAGGGAGTAATGGTAGGGATAGTTTGTTGCTATTATTAGATTAGGGTAGATTCTATAGGGTTTTTCTATTTGATTTGTTTGGGCATATTTTGCCTTTTTATATTGCGTATATTAAAACGTTATAATTTGATGCCTTAGGAAACTTGCTATTACACGTGTATTTTGTGTTTTTTCTTTGACGTTTCCAGGCTTATATATCAGAGTAGGTTATTTGATCTCCCCCTATTTTTCGTAAAGAGGAGATTGTTTGTGCTTTTATTTGACTCCTCTTAGCTTATCAATTGTCCCGCTGTCTGGGGTGTTTCTTCTGCCACCTCGTTTCTTCTCTGCTCTATGCAGGGCGGAGGGATGAGAGAGACAGTGTAATGGCAGCTCCTGGCTTCTTTCTCTTCTCTTCTGTACAATGCCTGGCTGTTACTTGCGGGCCAAATATAATTATACTGCAGGCCATATTTGACCCACGGGCCGGAGTTTGATACCCCTAGACAAGATATCATGAATTAATAACTACTATCCAAACTATAAATTCCTCTTGAAGAGTAGTTTAAAAGTTAAGGATGGTCTCTCTCTATACATAGATAACGTCCTGAAATTTTAACCCCTTAACTACATTGGGCGTATCAGTACGTCCCAGGGCCGCTAAGGGGCTTTGCAGGGGGATCGCTCTGCGCCCCCCCCCACACCCCCGCACAGCCGGCGGGTGTTTCAGGCAAATCGCCGCTAACACCCGGCAGTAACAGCGCCGGCGGGTGGCTCGCCCGCTGGCGCTGTTTTACCATCAGGCGCCGCGACAAGATGGTCGCGGCGTCTGAATTAACGCGATCGGTGCCGCGCACGATCGTGCGGTGATCGGCATAAGCGCAGCTATGCTGCGCCGTCCGATCACCGGGCATTGTGGTGGGGAGCTTTGGAAGGCTCCCGTCACTTACCCTGGCCGGTTTGCCCACCTTCCGTCCGCAGACAGGAGTGGGGAAACCGCCATCTTTGTACACCCTAATGCATTGCCTATGCAATGCATTAGGTTGTATTAACAATCGCGCCACCTAGTGGTCAAGTACCACAGGTGGCCTCAATGTTACAGTAAAAAAAAAATTTTAAATAAAGTTTTAAAGTACAAAAAAAAAAGTATTAAAAGTTCGAATCACCCCCCTTTTCCCCATTTTACAAATAAAATCATTAAAATAATAAAAAGTTACACATATTTGGTATCGCGCCGCGTCCGAAAAAGTCCGATCTATAAAAATATAACATCATTTATCCCGTACGCTGAACACCGTAGAAGAAAAAAAATTCCAAACGCCAAAATTGCGTTTTTGGTCATTTTACGTCACTCAAAAAATGGAATACAAATGATCAAAAAGGTTGCATGCATTCCAAACTGCTAGCGATAAAAAGTACACTTCAGCCCGCAAAAAATGCCCCCTCACTGACGTCCGTAGGCGTTAGTACAAAAAAGTTATTGGTCGCATAAAATGGCGCCGTGGCGCAAATTTCAAAAATAGAAAATGTTTGGAATTTTTTTTTACGGTACCAAAACATAACGGAAACCCTACATGTTTGGTATTGCCGGATGCATAACAACCTGAAGAATACAGATAACACATTATATTGACCGAAGATTGAATGCCGTAAAAGCAAAATCCCCGCAAACATGGCGAAAATACATTTTTTTTTCACAATTTGTCCCACTTGGAATTTTTTTGCGGTTTCCCAGTATATTCTAGAGTATAGTGAATAACACCATTAGAAAGTACATCTTGTCCCGCAAAATAAAAGCCCTCATGTGTCTATGTAGGTGGAAAAATAAAGAATTTATGGCTTTCAGAAGGCAAGGATGGAAAAACGAACGTGTCACCAAAAAAAAACGCCTGGTCCTTAAGGGGTTAACACAAAACTTACAAATATGAGGAAATGGGGACAAGATTAGAAACTGTACAATATTCAATACTGAACTGACGGAGAGCTGTCAAAGTATGGGACCTTCTTCATTGCTGGGGAAATTGTGAAAGGACTAACAGTTTTGGCTTGATATATTTTATTTAATTTCGAGAATTTATGTAAGGTGCATTATACCAACACGAGAATAAGGTCTGCTAAATCTTGGATTAGAGATGATTGCTAGAAAAAAATGGTGCTTGTAAATAGAATCCTATGTGCTGCCCAGAAAGAAGTACTATCTGTCTGGAAATCAAGAACACAGTTGGTGAGGCAGGTGACCCTGCAGTATGTTTATATATTGGGGAAGAAAAGCTGTGACAAAGGAGTAGTTACTATAGCAGATAGAATCTATGAATGCATGATGATTTTCTGTTTAAGTACTTGCCAACCGTCCGTCCACTTAAAAGGTCTAGACAGTTGCTATATATCTCTGCCTAGATGTTGAACACTAACTATAGAGTGTGTGATTGGAGAGCCAGCTGTCAGCAATAGCTGGGCTCTCCACTGAGAAGGCAGGGATGGTTTATTACTATCCTTGGTTTCTCAATTGCTGTGTATACACTGAACACGGTCTACACAGAAAAACAATACCCTGTTTTCCAGACGGGCCGATAAAACCCCTGCAGATCACCGTAGAAATTTAACAAGTTTTCCCGAAAAACTAGGTGCTAACATAGCAGCCACAGTTACCGGGGAAATTAGAAAAAGTAAAGAAAAAAGTGGATGTAAATAAAACTTCCGAAATTATGCCCGGGGAAATTACATCCTGATTCCCAAAAGGGAAAGTTAAAATGTCAGCTAAAATTTCATTTTTTTAGTCCCTTTTTGGGTGATTTTTTTAAAACGGAGAAAATACGTCTAAAACAACCCCCGGGAACCCATAAACGTACTCCCGGGGGAAAACCCCACGGGTCCCAGCCAAAACCTTTTGCTTTGCTGGCTCTTGCGGGCCCCAAATTTAAATAAAATTTAAAAATTGTAAAGAAGAACAAAAACGTTATTTTAAATTTAAAAGAAAAAAATAAAAAAAAACAATACAAAAAAATTTGGTGCAACCGTGGGAAACCTTTTGCTTTGGTTTATTGCTTTTTACATTAGTCCAATTTCCAGGGGCTTTTTGGGGAAAACATTTGGGAGTGTTTTTTTTTTTTTTTTATTTGAACCTCATCTATATATTTTCATTTAAAGTGATTGGGCAAAACTGTCCTTTTTAACATTTATTTAATTTTTCCTGCAAATTGTTTTAAAAGGGCCCGTTGATTTAAGTCTTCATTTCAATAAAGGGGAAGCCATTTTATTTTTCATAAATGTGGGGATGCATTTTCCAATGGGAAAAAACCGTTTTTCCCTAATTACAATTTCAAAAAATGTTTTCCCCAAAGTGTGGCACTATTTGGGAAAGTAAATCCGGAACGGATTTCATCTCTTTAAGGGACATTCCCCTATTATTTACTATTGGGGGGTTAAAACTCCGACTCAAAAAACCATTCCGGGTTTACATTGCAAATACTTTTTAAAACTTTTTGGGGGAAAGTAATTTTCCCCAAAGTAATTACGGAAAAGGGTTTTCGCCTCGGAGATACATTACACAGTATGGGAAGGGAAAAAAAAGGCTTCTTATTGAAATGAATATTAATCAACAGAAAAATACAATGCAGGAAAAATTTAAATCAATGTATAAAAAACAAATTTGGGCAAAACAATCACAAAAAATACAATAATAGATGAGGTTTTAAATAAAAAAAAAAAAAAAACCCTACCAAAAGTATTCCCCCAAATCCCTGGAAATTACACCCAATGTAACACCCCATAAGCCCAAGCAGATGTTGCCCACATGGTTTTCCCAGAAAGGGGCCCCCCAAAAATTTTCCCAAAAAACATTTTTTTTTATAACAATAATTTGAGAAGTTATTTTTCCCCCCTTTTATGGGTTTAAATTGGGAATTTAGTTTGATACAACAAAAGCTTGCTGAAAAACCTTTTGTCCGCCAAGCTCGATTTTTTTGTTATTTTTAAATTTTTTATTCTTTTTTCACCAATTCCCTTTTTTTGGTACGAGGGTACCCAATTTGAGCACATTAAAAAAGCATTTCCCCCCTCCCACTTTTGACTTCCCCCGGGTCAGATAGACCCCATTAAACTAGGTCTGCCTGCCGGGCAGTGAACTCTGCAATTTGCCTCACTTGCCGGGCCTGCAATCATGCATGGGCCCCGGGGTTTTCGAATTTTTCCCCCCCCGCCCCCCGAAAAAAGGGGCCCCGGGCGCACAACCCCTTTTCAAAGGGCCCCTTTAAGTTTAAGGGGCTTTCCCAAAATTTGGGGAAGGTTGCCCCCTAAAAAACCACATCAAATGCGTCCGACAGGGGGATTCGGACCGGGGAGGGGCCAAATTCCGGCCACAAAATCGGGTTTCAAAAAACCCCATCACGGGGCCCCTAAATCCCACACAGCAATGATTTTTTTTCCCCGGTGGTTTTAAAACATTTCTGCTATTCCGCCGGCACCCCCCCAAAAAGCATACATTCAATGGGACGGGGGTTTGAAAGGGGAAAAATTTTTAAAACCCTTAATAGCAAATTTTTAAAATAACCGGGTTTTTATTTTTGGGACGGGGAATTTTTAACCCTTGTTTTGTAAACATTTGCCTAAAAAGTTCATTGCCAGCAGCAGATAGAAAAGAGAAGGAATTGTCATGGTCCCCAAAATTGGGAAAGGGGTAAGGTTAATGAATTTTTTAAAAAAATTTAATTAAGGGTCTAGTAATTTGCTTTTAGGTTTATCTCCAGTTCCCAAAGGAACGGAGGAAATGTTTACCTTTAAAACCCCTTTTAAGCTTGGGTACATATCAACCCGCAGCTTGGGCAGGCCCCCCACCTTTTTTTCCCAGTCCAAAAGATTTCCCCATGGAAAATAAAAAATTTTAAACAATCTTTGGAAAAGGGAACCCGCATCCAAGCAGTGTGGGGGTCATCCATTTCAGATAAGCAGTGCAATAATCCGGTTCCCCTGTCCGGCCTGCCCCCCCAGATGATGGGTTTAGAAAAAGATACCTATGGCCTGGCTCATCAAAAAACCAGTCTTCTTCGGGGTAAGGACAATTTTTCCCCCTTGTATTCTTTATGCTGGATCAAGAAAGTAGGTTTAATTGACGGTTTTCCCCTTTAGTTAAAAAAGGGGTTTTTTCCAAAAATCCCTTAAGGGGCTTCAGCTGAAAATTTCCCAAAGGGACCCTGACAAGTGGGTTTTTTAAATGGAAAAAGGGTAAACCTGTTGGGTGGGGTGAGCCAAAATTTTTGGAAAGGGCTGTAACAAGCAAAATTTAAAGGGAATTCCCGTGTGTCAGCATTTTGCTGTGAAATAAAGAGAACTAAGTCAGTGGTTTTGCCATTCACACTTCGCCTGCTCTCCTGATTCCTACACCTGCACGTCATCCAGGACACCTCACAACACCATCCTGGGCAGAAAAGTACTACAACCACCGACATGGAGTGTGCCCCTGGGGATAGTGACACCAAGTCAAGCTGCAGGTCCACCACTTTATTGTATCTGTGTGTCAGACCAGTAAGAGTGGTTTGGTTGGAGTCCAGCCACCATGACAAAGGCTGCGTGAGTACTATGACTGCCATTCCTTCTCCTCTGCTCCTGCCCCGGCCATATGCTACATAAGGAGACATGGACTCTTCTAGTCAGATTCACAATTTGTGGCCTACAAAATAGTTGTCAATTTGTGGCAGTAACAGATGGGACAGTAACCTAGTCAGGAACAGAGCTGAGTGTTGTCACCAGGAGCGTGATCAGGATGGGACCTGAAAAATGATAAGACAGGAGCATAGTCACTAGACAGTCACCTGACAGGGAGTATTTCCATGTGGCTGTTTTCACACAACCTCACACTTCCTTCCCAACCTCCAGTGGCTTCAGGCCACTTTCTGTGTATGCTGTGAGCGGTTGTCATCTCTGAAACTTCAGCACTGCTGTTCCAACTGTGCCTGGTAGAGGGACATTGATGATGAAGGGCTTATGAAAGAAAAATAACACTATCCCAGCAGGTTGTATGGCTATAGATATGAACTCACAGAGTTGTATTTATCCTTAAAAAGGATATTTTGTATTATTGCTTAAAATACTATAAATATGTAGGGAAAATAAGATTCAATATATTTCATATAAAACTGTACAATTTAGTGTGTGAGAAAACTTACATGCTCCCAAGTCAACCAGTGTGATTCTTCTACATTCACACTGTTATCTGTGTATTTACATGCCAAGATAACAGTGCCACTCATTAGCTACATAACTTTTACAACAAATTACCACAATTTCACAAATATTATCCCATTACTATGAGATTATATTAAAATTAACGCAATTATTAAAACATAAATTTTAATCATTAAAATCAGTATGATGAAAGGTAGTTGGACCAATTTATTTTCTAAGACTGACTACTGTCAGGATTAAAATAGACTAGGTTTTAGTTTCAGCAGAATA
Source organism: Phyllomedusa bahiana (assembly GCA_025379985.1). NCBI lineage: Eukaryota > Metazoa > Chordata > Amphibia > Anura > Hylidae > Phyllomedusa > Phyllomedusa bahiana. The sequence continues at coordinate 63,914 of JAODAL010000866.1, forward strand.
ATATTCCCAAAGTAAACTACCTAGAAATGCCTGCATTCAAACGAATGCTTACCACCCCCACCCGACATGTTTTACCGTGTAACACAGTGTCTGCATGGGTTAGCAGCAAAAGCACTGCCAGAACGCCAAACAGTAGTCTTTTTAACTTCCCTCAAATGACCTTTTAGTAGAAGTACTAAGGTATACCAGTACTTAGTGAGCGCATGGAAAGTCATTTCCCATGTGCATTACAGGCCCTGATATAAAGTTCCGCCAGCCAATAAGTTGCAATTAGTGTCTTACTGATGATAGACAGACTGCGCATGCATGCAGTAATTAATGGCGTGGCAGCATGGTAACCAATAGGAAAACATGATCGATCTCTGTCAATGAGAGATGAACTAAGAAGCCAGTGCCTACACACAGAGGGGAACATCGATTACAGTAAGTACACAGCAAAGTGCGCATGCGTCGGGACTTAGTCTTTGAAACAATTAGTTATATTTTACAGACAAAAGTAATATCTCAAGAATTGTTTTTAGCCTATCACAAAAAGTATATCACTGAAAAAAAGACTAAAACTTAATCTTTAATAAATTATCTTAAAAAATAGATATTTCCGTACAGAATGTACTTAATATTAGTGATATTCAGTTATGTTCAATAATATAAACAAATGCAATATAGACCATTAGTATTATATACTCTCATATCCTTTAATCAAAGTCTATTGGACCCAGAGAGTTTCAAGATGAGAATATATCTTTTTCTCAAAGATCCACGCAAGACCATCTGTCCCAACAAAAAAATGTGAAAACATAGAAGGGAACAATGGTAGCATCTAGTCCAGGATATTCCAAAAAGATTTTGTAACGAACAAAAAAAAGAGGACAGGGTGAGGGGAGGGAGATATCCCTATTAAATACCTGCCTACATGGTGGGGTAGTCGCCCCAAAAAGGGCATCCCCACAATAGGGTGGCTTTCCCTAGTACACCCATACCTATTCTGTATCTAATATCCATGGACTAGATCCATATGTGAGCCAAGTACTAATACCCATAAAAACTCCAGCTAAGTAGTGTATAAGCTGCAACTGAGAGATGTAAAAAAAAAATCAATTAATACAAATAAGTTGCAGTATAGCCATATATCCAATGTGTTTCCCCATATTTTCAATCACTGTTCTTCAGAGGAGCTGTAGCATAACTTACAGTGGGCAATGAAAAATATTGCTAATGGAAAATATAGATCATTAGGGTTTAAGGGTGCAAGTTCCTTGTCCCACAGATACTACCCATGGCCAAAATATGGACATGAAGCTATCTGCCCTCTGGAAAAGCATACCAATGTTATTATAAAACCAGCAGATAACAGTGGAAATCTGGTGGTTCTTGATCATCAACAATAATAAAAAAACTGGGGAACATCCTGAAGGATGACAAATTTTATGGTATCCTGTCAGGTGATCAAACAGATGCATTTAATGAATAACTTACTCTGATTATTTCAGAAGCAGTGGAATGTAAAATAATCTCTAAATCTGAATCCGAGTTCATCTTAAGACCGAACCCCCAGATTCCCAACTTTTACGCTGTGCCGAAAATCCATAAGGGGCTAAGCCCCTTAACAGGAAGACCCATAGTGTCTGGAATTGAGTCTGTAACACAAAATGCTGGCATCTATTTGGGTAGAGTTTTGAGATCTCTTCCATCATTTGTCAGAGTTACCAGTGATCTTTTGAAAAAAACTAGAGGGCATTCAGGTTGGGCTGGAAGTTATTTTTGCCTCTATTGATGTGGAAGCCTTATATACTTCCATTCTGCACAATATAGACATCCAGGCTGTTTCCTATTTCTTAGGATTGAGGGGTGCTCAATATGCGGAACAATCAGTTTATTATTCGTCTTTTACAGCTTATGTTAACTCATAATTATTTTTTGTTTGATCGCAAATTCTTCTACCAACTCAAGGGTACCACGATGGGCAGCCTTTGTGCTCCCACATATGCTAATCTTACCCTGGTGGGAGGAAGCGATAGTTTTTGGGGACCAGGATGTCGACTGGACGCACAGTATTATTTTATGGGGATGCTGGTCTGGTTATGTAGACCTTTTTTTGTGAGTTTGTTCAGTCTCTCAATAAAAATGAGTGTGGCTTGTGGTTTACCCATGAGATTTCTGGATATAACTGATATATATAGAAAACCAACAGCCACCAACAGATTTTGAAAATGGTCTAGCCATCATCTGAGATCACTAAAGGAGGGCATACACAAGGGACAATTTATTAGATTGAGGCGAATTTGTACCACCACAAAGGATTTTAGGAGACAGGCCTGGATTGAGAGATCGCTTTATTCAGAGAGGCTACCCAGAACAATTGATGGGGAAAGCGTATAAGAATGCACTATGAGTTGTTATGACATTCTATTATATTGGTTTTGGGATAGGTTCCTTTTGCAGAAAGAGGCCCAGTGGATATACCATATGAATAGGGCCTCAATGAGCGTCTTACGTTCACATGTTTTATTTAAAACCATTTATATGTACATTTTTACCCTTTTATAAAGGAGGTTTTTTTTTCCTTATTTTGGTTCAAGCAATGAATATGGTTTCCAGTATATTTTGTGTGTGCATATATGTATGTGTATGTATATATATATATCTATATATATATATATATATATATTACGTGTCATGAGGTTGTTTATTATTAGTTAAAGATATTATATAATATATTATATAAAATTATAAGACTTTTCTCTAATACATGTCATTAGCAAATCAGAGAATTTACCTTCGTAATACAGGGAAATAGGTTTTGCTTTCACTTTGTCAGAGATCATTATCTAGTAGGATTCCTTCTGAGGGAGATACCAACTGTGCAGTGTGAGTTGAGGGCCTAACCATAGGTGCTTGTACAGAGTTAATATGAGTCTCTCACACTGCAGGCACATCACACTGAGGACATAGTGTGACAGGGTTTACGTGTTGCTTCAGCCTCCTCCTCCTCAGGACAAAAACATCCATATTACACTGTTGCTAGTGTACACATGTTGGACTCTTCCAGCTCAGAAGCAGTTAGTGTCACGGAGTGGTCAACATAGGGATCCATCATGCTGTTAGGTGCCGACTTAGCCCGCCTTTAGTCCTGTCTTATAGGGCCAGCGCTTTTTTAAAAACTGAATTACAGGTGAGATGCTTTGATTTTCCTAATTAGGCATATTTAAGGAAGTGTTTTTGTATTTTAGACTCCTGTTACTTCTTGGGGTTTCCCTGGAGGTGATATGTCCTCTTTAGAGAGTTTGTCAGTTACAAAGATAAACAAGCTCCTTTGCTGCTGATAAGATACAGCAGAGAGTGGTGTTGCCATCCTGGCCAGGGCTGATAGAGCAGAGGGAGGGGGTCAGTAACCCAGGGAATGTGTGTACACAACAGCAGAAAAGACCTGCTCTAGCTCTGAAAGGAAGCCAAGCCAGAACAGCAATGTATTTGTTACTTTAGTCATTTGTCTTAGTTTTTGCTAGATAATGCTGAGAAGAATATCCTTTACTTGTATAGATCAGACATACAAACAATATACATGCCAATGGCTGTATTTAGAGATGGCCGAATTTCTCAAAAATTCGGTTCGGTTCACCTTTCGACACGAATTTTCCGACAAAATTCGTTTCGGTTTCCGAATTACTTCGGCACGAATCACGTTAAAAAACAGTATTTCCAGGCTGGCCAGAAGCTATGGCAGGGTGCTGTAGACGTCTCGTTGCCATGCTTAATAAGCAGAGGGAGCTTGGTGTGGTCTTCATACAATGTTGTGTTTTAGTATGACCACGCTCATGACTGCCGCCGCTCTTAGAATCGATTCACTATAAAATTCCCTTGGGCACTTAAGAGGGCAAAACTGACAAAAAACTCAAGCGATGTAATGTAGCCTGATAAAGTCATGCCATCGAAAGGTGGAAAAAAACAAGGCTGAGAAGCTCAGGTGGCATATTAGTGATAGGAGTGTGGAGAGGTGACGGCGGCAGCCACAGGGGCTTGAGGTCAGCAGTGGCACAATGACATTTGGAGGCGGACCATAAAACAGTATTAGAGCCACAGAGTGCCCACAATACCACAGTGTGGAGTGTCTTGGCGCAGCAGCAGCATGAGGTCAGCAGTGGCCACAATGACATTCTGAGGCGGGAGTACATATAATATCCCAGATAGGGCACAGCGCTGGCACATCACACAGTGTGGAGGTCACGGCGGCAGACAGTATGAGGTCAGAAGTGGCACAATGGCATTCTGGAAGGTGGGCAAACTGTATTAGGCCACGAGTGGCATCAATGATACAGTGTGGGAGGTCACGGCGCAAAGCATATGAGGTCAGACAGTGGCACAATGAATTATGGAGGCGGAAAAACATTTATAGGGCCACAAGAGTGGCACAATCACACATGATTGGAGGGTCCCGCGGCAGCAGTATGAGGCCAGACAAGTGCACTCAAATGGCATTCTGGGACGGTGGCAAAACAGTATTAGCCACAGAGTGGCACAATGATCAGCGTGTGGAGGTCACGGCGGCAGCAGTATGAGGTCAGACAGTGGCACCAATGACATTTGGAGGCGGAAAAAAAAAAACAGTATTAGGGCACAGGAGTGGCACAATCACACAGTGTGTTGGAGGTCACGGCAGGCAAGCAGTATGAGGGTCTCAGACAGTGGCCACACATGGCATTATGGATGGTGGCTCAAAAACTGTATTAGGTCCACAGAGTGGCAACAATTATACAGTGTGGAAGAGTCTCAGCCTGGCACGAGTTATGAGGCTCAGACAGTGGCACAATGACATAACTATATGGAGGGGCAAAAACAGTATTGTGCACAGAGTGGCACAATCACCACAGTGTGGAGGTCACGGCACCCACACCCCCTGGCAGCAGTTATGAGGTCAAGACAGTGGCGAACAATGGCATTTCTGGAAGGTGGCCAATTACAGTATTAGGCCACGAGTGGCACAATCACACAGGTGTGGAGTCAACGGCGGCAGCTGTATGTGGTCAAGACAGTGGCACAATGACATTATGGAGGCGGAGAAAAACAGTATTTGGGCACAGAAGTGGCACAATCAACCACAGTTGTGGAGGTCACCGGCGGCAGCAGATATGAGGTCAGACAGTGGCACAATGGCATTGGAGGTGGCAAAACAGTATTAGGCCCACAGCAGAGTGGCACACTAACACTCGTGTGGAGCGTCACGGCCGCAGCAGATATGAGGTCAGCGAGTGGCACAATGACATTATGGAGGCGGCAATAACAGTATTAGGCCTCAAGAGTGGCACAATGCTACAGTGTGGAGGTCACGGCGGCAGCAGTATGAGGTCCAGCCAGTGGCACCAATGACATTATGGAGACGGAATAACAGTATAGGCCACAGAGTGCACAAATGATACCGTGTGGAGGTCACGGGCAGCAGCAGTATGAGGTCAGGACAGTTGAACAATGACATTAGGAGGCTGGCCAGGCAAAGACAGTATTAGGCCACAGAGTGGCACATAACACAGTGTGGAGGTTCACGCCGGCAGCAGTATGAGGTCAGGGACAGTGGCACAATGGATTCTGGAGGTGGCAACAACCAAAACAGTATTAGGCCAAAGAGTGGCACAATCACACAGTGTGGAGGTCACGGCGGCAGGGGTATGAGGTCAGGCAGTGGCACAATGAAATTATGAGGCGGAAAAAAAACAGTATTAAGCCACAGAGTGCACAATCTCACACAGTTGTGGAGGTTACACGGCCGGCACGGCGGCGCAAGCAGAGTCTTATGAGGTAGGCAGTGGCACAATGACAATTATGGAGGGGAAAAACAGTATTAAGGCCACACGAGTGGCACAATGATACAGTGTGGAGGTCCCGGCGGCAGCAGTATGAGGTCAGACAGTGGCACAATGACAAATTCTGGAGGTGGCAAAAACAGGAGCGTACGGCCACTAGTGTGGAGGGCACGGAAGCAGCCACAGGCAGCAGCATGAGGGTCAGACTGTGGCACAATGAACAGTTCATAGTGGAGGGCACGACAGGAGTCACCGCAGCGAGCATGAGGTCAGAGAGAGTGGCACAATGACATATCTGCAGGTGGCAAAAATAGTATTAGGCCACAGAGACGGCACAATGACTGAGAGCGGAGGTCACGGCGGCAGCAAGAATGAGGTCAGGCGAGTGGCACATGACAGAGAGTGGCCTTGGTGATGACAGGGAAGCAACAGCATGAGGTCAGACGAGTGGCACAATGGACAAATTCTGGGGTGGCTAAACTGAAGTACCGGCAAGCAGACGACTGAGTGGCACAATGACACAGTGTGGATGTCACGGCAACAGCACAACAGCGCCAGCGAATGAGCACATAGAGTGGCACAATGACAGTGTGTTGAGGGTGGGTGGGCCAATACCAGTCCCTGGTAAAGACGGTGGTAGGCAGGAATGAGAAACTATCAGCAGATGTGTGGCATCAGGCGGGTCGGCTAGGCATAGAATAGTGCTGAGGCAGGTTAGTGTTGAACCCAGACTGACGCATAAGGCGATTGGTGTGTGGATAAATCCTGGCCGATTCCACGCCTGATTCATCTTGACAAAGGTCAGTAGTTAAACATTTCCCAGTGGACAAGCGGGTTCTCATTGGGGTAACGATGGCCCCCGCCGCACTGAACACACAGCTACTGATGCCACAATACTGGAACGGGCTGGACTGCTTCTTCCAATGCAAACTCGGCAAGTTGCGGGGCCACACATCGGGTTGGCTGACCCCAGTGTCCAGAGGATCTTCTAATGGGGTGGCAGAGTGCTTGTCCAAGGTAGCACAATGTTGGTCAGGGACTGTCCTGTCCTGCTTGCTGCTGCTGCTGCTGTGGTGATGCCCTCCTCACTAGGCGGGTGAAGGAAGATGCCTCCATTAGTGACTCCAGACTTAAGGTTACATGCTGATGGAGGCTGGTCACTGCTCCTACCCCCACACCTTACCTCAGCAGCCGCGGCTGTAGTACGTGAGCGCCTGAGGACACCCCCGGTCAGACTGTCAGAGGGGAGGCGATGCCGCACATAGCAGCGGCCAACTGATTACGGAGGTTTCCCTATAGTATTTGAGTTTGTATTCCCTCTCAATAGCTGGAAAGAAGGCTCCACATTTTGGACAGTAGCGAGCGTCCAATAGGGTGGAGGAGCCACAGAAACGTCATCCCTCTGCGTGATGCTGACTATTGGCTGTCCACTAGCCAGGCAAATAAGCATTGATGCGGGACATCTGCACAAGTGACTACGAGGGGCTCACCCTGCTCCATTTCCACTGTTACTGCCACGGTGCATGGGAGTTCATCTGCCTCGTCTTCCTCATCTCATCCACCTCCTCCAGCTTGCTTCCTGCTCCTCCTCTCTTGTCACCTGGAGCTTAGAAAATCCACTATTTTCACCAGACAATGCATTCTTGTCTTTTCAATGTCCTCCTCCTCCCTCCTACTCCTCCATTTCTGTCCCCACCGGACTCTTGTGGGACACGAGATGTAATCGCCACATCCTCCCAGTCCCCTGTCCAGACAGATTTTTCAGCATCTGGTCCCAGGACATGAAGCAGTGGAATGACGTGATTGAGCCCGTAGTCCTGGCGACTGACAATTTATCGTGGCCTCTCCATATGGCCTCAACATACGGAAGGTGTCACGCATGAGCTGCCACTGGCTGACATCAAAGTTACACGAGGGGAGTAGTACTTCCTGTCTGCCATGGGATTCATCAAAAGATGTTTTAATGGCCTTTCTCTGTTCATACAGTCGGTCCAATGTCGCAGGCTGGAATTCCAGCGGGTTGGAATACTTCGCATATCTGAGCAGTGTTGGGGGGCGGAGGCCGTTTTGCCGGCTGCAACTCGAGGAGGTTGTTACTGGCTTTGTACGATTTGAATAAAGTGGCAAGCACAGTTTCTGGCCATTTGTCAGAATGTTCTGAATGTGATCGGTGGAAGCTTCAGGAACCTTTTTACAACCAGATTGGACACACGTGCGCCATGGCAGGGCGCATGGACCATACACTCTCGGCTATGAACACGAGGAAAACATGTTACTTCCCATTGTCCGTCAACATGGTTCCGCATTTGCAGTTGGCGCGGGAGAAAGCCACACATCTGATTTCTTGCTGCATGACGCGGAGCAGTTCCTCCCCGTGTGAATTTCGTTTTTTTTTCCCGAGGCAAGCTAGGTGTTGTAGAACTTGCGTGACACCAGCTGTGCCCTACACATGTGGTATGATGAGCAGTATTGTGGTGGCTGAGATGGTGGTGGTGGTGGAGGAGGAGGAGGCGGACATTGGCGCAGGAGCAGCAGTTTGACAACGTGGAGAGAGGTGATGCGGCTGTCTCCTGTACAGAAGTTGTTGGTGTGCCTGGGCAGGAAGCACATTCACCCCAGGTGGGCCGTAAAGTTAAAAGGACATGGTACTGGACCTGACGTAGTTACAGATCAGAAGTACGCGCTGCCGTAGTAACTAGGAACAAACCGATACGATCACAAGGACTGACCACTTTCTGTTATACATATTTATGATGTGCTGGGTACTGCCTTTTTGGAAAAGAAATTACGGATGGGAACTTCTCATCTCGGGCTCCGGCCACAAGCCATTAGTTCTCTGAATGGTGCAGAGGTCAACCATTTGGAAAGGGAGGGGACTGCAGTACAACAACTTGGACAGGCAGCTCGGTCAGCTGCCTGACACCCTATAGGATGGTTGGAAGCCTATCTGTTGTCTGTTTACAATCGCCTCTCATGAACGATGCTGGCGCCATGAGTACGCAGGAGGCAGGAGCATCTGGACACTGGAGAGGATGTCAAGAGAAACAGATGCCCTTCTGCAGAGGTGGTGTGGAGCCTTGGACTGGCTGAAATGACATGCTGCAACTGGCCGCTGCTGACTGCTGCACGGTCAGGGATGGACCACCACATCTGAGCCACGTTTCTCAAAGGACCACCGGATGGTTGACGCTGCATGTGTTGACGCAGGGCCGTTGTGCCAACCGTTAGCACTCCCTGGCCACGCTTTACGTTATGCCCACAGATTATACATATAACCATATTAGGCGCCTCCCGGGTTCTTAGCAAAGAAATCTGCCACACAGCCCGAGTAGATGATTTTACGCCGCCACAAACGCATCCGCACTGAGTGAATACTGCCGGCTGCTGCCTCGTGAGCCCCTGTGCCGTACTGTCTTGGACCTCTGCGACAGGCGGGTTTTTTACACACAGTGGCCGCTTGGCTACGACCTCACACTGCTGCTAACCTGTCTGACTCACGGCCACACAACCTCACTTGCTGGCTGCGCCGCATTGAATGACGCTGCAAAAGCTGCGCCATCACTTCTCCTGACGATGGATGAAGCCCTTGCTTCACCCGGCTCCAAGGTGCGGTTCGGCTACATCATCATCTATTTGTTTGTTTAATCGTCACTGACCATGTCCTCATCACCGGCTTGTAAGCAAGGATGACTCTCTCCACATGATCATCCCATGCCTCTTCCAACATCTAATAACTTTGCGCCTACTGCAAGAAAGCTGGGGGTTATTGGCCCCATTTTCTTCGCTGCCACGTAGCTGCTGGACTGCCTCTCAAATTTGTTCATCTCGCGTATATAGTGGCGCTGAGCACAGACCACATAGTAGATCCATGGCTGTGGGGAACTGGATGGGACAGCAGGCGGGGATGAGGGACATGGTGAGGGGGCCGCTGACCCAGCTCCCGGGCCATGCCAACTAAGTGGGTCGTTGTTGCTGTTGAGGTTCCCACCGAATCTGGTGGGGTTTGTGGTCAGATGTCATCTGGGAGGAAGAGGATGACTAGTCAACCAATCAAAACCTTGGGTTGCTGAACAACACTACACAAGGGCCGATAGATGAACAGACCGGCAGTCTGTTGGGCCTCACCGAGTGACCACCTGCGGCGACCGTCCCCTCTGCTGTGCATGGCGACAATGGGGACCAGTTTACTGTAACATGTTTGTGCACTGCCACTCGCAGTTGCAGAGCATGCCACCTCTTGTCTGACATACTGTTTGTTCTACAATGTACAGAACAGTTTGATGAAGCATATCTGTATATGATAATATACACCCTGTTTTTGACCAAAATGAACCAGTAAAACAAGATTGGGTAACCGTGGATATAAATTGCGCTCTCAAATGGCCAGGAAAAATTTATTGTATGTGTCGTTTCAAGCACTGTGTGTTTTACTAAATGTAAAAGCACAAAAACAGCTTAATTAAACTTCGTTGTGGAATTAGGCTACAACGAAAAATGTATATTTCGGTGTTGAAAAAGACGTGCTTTATTTTTGGTTCATGCACACCAGCAAAAACAACGCTTATGTAATTAACCCCTGGATGTTAAATTGCAGCCAAAGAAATTGAGCCGCACAAATAGTTAGGCGTTTACAATGCGTGTTTTCATACGCCAACACAACAAGTGATACAGTTGTTAATTTGCCTTTGCTTGTGAATTAGGCTCCAATACAAATATATTATATATTTGGAGTTGATGAAAGATCGGTTATTTTTTTGTCAGCACTCCGGCAAAAACAAAGCTTATTAAAACTGCGATGTAAAATTCGCGCCAAAGTATTGAGCCCGCCACAAACTAGTAGCGTGATACATTGCGTGTTTTCTACGCCACTCACAACAAATGATTACAGTTGTAATTTGCCTTTGCTTGTGAATTAGGCTTACCAAAAAAATATCATATATATTTGGCGCTGATAAAGACAGTTTATTTTTGTCAGCCACCAGCAAAACAACGCTAATTAACACCGTGGATTGTAAATTGCGGCCAGAAAGAATTGAGCAACCGAACAAACATAGTAGCGTGTTACAATTGCGTGTTTTCTAAGCCAACAACAATGTGATAACAGTCTGTAATTTGCCTTTGCTTGTGAATTAGGCTACCAAAAAATATATTTATATTTGGCGGTTGAAAAAAGACGGTTTATTTTTGTCAGCACCAGCAAACAACGCTTAATTAACCCGCTGGATGTAAATTGAGCCAAAGAAGAATTGAGGCGCCACTCAAAACTTCAGTAGCGTGTTACAATTGCGTGTTTTCTACGCCACACAACAAGAGATTACAGTTGTAATTTGTTTGCTGTGAATTAGGCTACCAAAAAATTATCATATATATTTGGCGTTTTGAAAAAGACAAGTTTATTTTTGTCTAGCTCGACCAGCTCAAAACAACGCTTAAAATTAACCCTCAATGGGATGTAAATTGCGCCACAAGAATTTGAGCGCACCCAAAACTAGTAGCGTGTTACATGCGTGTTTTCTACGCACCTAACACAACGAGATACAGTTAGTAATTTTGCTTTGCTTGTGGAATTAGGCTACCAAAAAAAGATATATATATATTTGGAGATTGAAAAAAGACGGGTTTATTTTTGTCGCACACCAGCAAAACAAACGCTTTTATTTAACCCCTGGATGTAAATTGCGCCAAAGAATTGAGGTCCGCTCAAATAAGTAGCGTGTTACAATTGCGTGTTTCTACGCCACACAAAAGAGATACAGTGTGTAATTTGCCTTTGCTTGTGGACATTAGGTACCAATAAAATATACTATATATTTGGCGTTGAAAAATGACGGTTTTTTTTTGTCAGCAACCAGCAAAACACGCCCTTAATTAACCCATGGATGTAAATTGCGCCAAAGAAATTGAGTCCGAACAAACTATAGTATGCGTGTCTACAACTTGGTGGTTTTCTACGCCCCACACAACAAAGGAGATACAGGTTGTTACTTTGCCTTTGCTTGTGAATTGGTACAAAAAAATATATATATATTTTGACGTGAAAAAGGACGGTTTATTTTTGTCAGCACACCAGCAAAACAAGCGCTTAATTAAACCCCTGGATGTAAATTGCGCCAAAAGAATTGCCGACACACAACTTAGTAGGCGTGTTACAATTGCGTGTTTTCTACGCCACACTATACAAGAGATACAGTTGTTAATTTGCCTTTGCCTTGTGAATTTAGGTTTACCAAAAAATATATATATATATTTGGCGTTTGAAAAAGAACGGTTTATTTTTGTCAGCACACTCCAGAAAAACAAACGCTTAATTAACCCCTGGATGTAATATTGCGAATAGAATTCAGCAGCCACAAAAAATGACAGTGGTATTTGTATTGTAAAACGCCTGTTTCTTTAAATTGCAATACAACTGGAACTGGCTTAGATCCCACTTGGATATTGAACTGTATATGCAGCTGCAGTGGACGCACATGGATTTCGATCCAATACCACAAAAAAGATCAGTAGATATAGAACATTCAGAAGAACAGTCTCTGAGCAAGCTGAGGACAACCCCCACAGAAATCGCTGATATAACAATCAAGTTCTTCTGAAAGGCTATCACACCCGCAGCAGCACCTTCCTCGTCAGTACTCAGTGAGAGGAGTGTGAGTCCCAGCGGCGCGCTCGGTCTTATATAGCTGCGTGAGTCACAGATCCGCTCCTGCGTCCTTGATTGAGCTGCATCTCTGCACATGGTCATGCAGGCTATGCCCTTCTTCCTCCCAGTGTGCTTTCGCCCATTGTAGCGCCATGTGCTCGCAGCCATTTTATCATATCAAAAGCACACTTTCGGTCACCCCGAAAGCTACACCAAAAGTTAGTCTTCGGTGCCGAACCGAAGTTTTCCTGAAAATTCTAACGAATGTCCACTTCGTTAGAATCTAATTCGCCACCTCATCTCTAGCTGTTATTGCTCTCTATGTCTCAAACATTATGCTCTGTATATTACATAAGTATAGAATTATTCATGTTATAGCTGTGATTTTGGGGGGTTATTTTTATGATACATTCTAACATACCTAATCACAGATGTATCAGCATAAGTGTTAATGGAGCTAACAGTGTTTGTGTCAAATCCAAGCTATCAGGGTGTATAGGTGGCTTGATCCATCTTTAATTTTGGTTTTAAAACCCGTAACAATCATACAAAAAAGGGTCATTCGAGCCAAAAAGGGAAAATATATACTACTCCCGTCCCAACCTTTTTTTTAAGGGGGGGCAAGGAAAGAGACCCTAAAAAAAAAACAGAGGTCTAAAAAGGGGCATCCCCAAGAAAATTTTTATCAGAGTCGAACCCGTCGCAGATGGGTACAGAAATATAGTGATTTAGGATTCATTAAATCTCATAGTTAGTTTATCCCATCTAAACTAAGTTTGTTACAACGGGAATCTTTTTTGTCCAACACCATTTTTTTGATTCTTTTAAGTTCGAGCAGGAGTTGAGATACTTTTCCGCACACTGGGTTGAGGCTTTTTTTGTGCAAATTTTGGATGACAAGAAGGATTTGTAATACATCTAACATGTTTCATTAAGAAACTATTTTTACGAGTCCCAAGTATTTTTAATCCCCCATACGTCCCAGGGTCAGTCATATTTCTCTTTTGATGGGGATATTCTGCTATTTTACCTAACTAGCAATGCATTTCTATGATAATTTGGGATAAGGAAAACCCAAAACCCCTTTTTCCTTTTTACAAAAAATAAAGAAATAATGCAAGCCAGCCAATAAAGGTGGTCATTGGTCATCAGGGAAAAGGGCTGCACTTTTTAAGGAGGTACAAAACAATTTTCTTTTTTGAAAGAAATATGGGAAATTTGGATAAAGACCCTATTTTCCAGATAAAGGACAGAAACAGGCCATTTTGGGACAAAAAAATTTAGAAAAAAACACCATTGATAAAGCAACTTACAGATATTAAAGAAACATGTCCAATTTGCCCTGATTCACATACCCCTAAATTGCACAAAAGTTTGAGAAACCACCGGGGCGCCCGTTGTGGCGCCACGATTCTTTTTTTTTAGCCCAATTCCCAAAAATTTTGGAAAAATATTGACCCTTTAATCAAACTTCAAGTTTTTTTTGTTGGATACATCACACTTTCCAAATTGCAGGAAAAAAAACGGTGCCGTGGAACATATTTTTTGGGCCCCTTTTTGATGTTGTGACCTGTATACATCATTACCATCAAAAGGTCACGGGCTATTTCCAAAATTTTTAGTTTTTTCGGATTTGAATATTGGGAACGGGTTTTTTGTCAAGAATGGTTGACGGTTTTGTTGACTGAAAATTTATTTTTTGGGGGGCTTTTTTTATAATCAGCAATGGGGGAACCGCAATGGGTTAATTTCCCCCGCCATACACAAACCCTTCATGATGTCCTATAGACAATTTGTATTTTTAAAATGCGAATTTTCAGGAACATGTTTTTGATAGGAAGCTTATATCGATGTTTTTTTTTTTGCGAGGGGGGGCGACCTAATTTTTTACAGACTTTTTTTTTACTCTTTTAAAAGATTTTTGCGGAATCTGCAATTTACAATGGAATAAATACCACCAAATCCATTTTCTAGATACACTTGTGAAGAAAGATATGCAAGGTTATTACTCGAATCTATTCAAAAAAACCCACAATAGGAATAGCTTATTGGATTATAGGGGTTGTCATCCGTTTTGCACCAGAAAAAACCTTTCCAAATCTCAATTTTTAAGAGTGAAAAGAATATGGGCAGATCCATACTACAAAACAGAGATTGGGGAGATGGCAAGTAATTTTTTAAGGAGAACTACCCCGAGAGAAAACTTTAAATATGGGAGGGTTCAGACAAGGGGTTTTCAAGATCAACCAATAAATAAACTATTCTTTTTAAACACACTACCATCCTTTTATGCCCCAATATACATGTATAAAGAAAATGGCCACTTTTGGGAGAATATTCCCCCAAATTAATGAGTTTCCAAAAAAAAAAAAAAAAAAAAAAAAAACCCTCATGATTTCACTAGCACCGAAAACTTTAGGAAAATCGGTTTAAACGGGTATTGCCCTTCAAGGACCATTAAAAAGCGGGTATTGACTAACACAAGGGGAAGGCACATTTGCTTGTCCATTGTGCCCAAAATTCAAACATCAGGGGGAAGCATTCAGCATCCGAACCTGGGAAATATCCTTTTGCTGGTTTCTTCACATGTACTCCTCTGCTGTTATATAAATACTGAAGTGCCCATGTGGCCTTATTTATTAAGGCAACAATGCAAAGGTAAAAATAGAGTTGCCTGCCATAAATCAACCATTCGCTGCAAAAGACATGGCTACCGGTGCCCGGCAATTTTGTTGAGGCCCGGCATTCGGGGGCACATTAGATTTCAAGTATTAACAGTACAGCCCCCCCGGAGGGTGGGGGTCATGTTCGACTTTTTAGGAAAGGGAATCTTGGTGGGTACACCCCAGACACCATACACCCCCGGGGTTTTAACCGGAAAAGTGATTTCTCTTCAATAGAAAATAAATGATGAGGGTATTATGAGTCTTTTTTGACCGCTTTTGATTCTTTTTTTTTGGGAAAATTTAATATTCATTTTTGTGAATACATGTATTAATATGTAAACTAACAATCTTGTGGATAGGGATGTTTTACATGCACTTAATGTATTTTTTTAAAAATTTTTGTATGCGTCACTAATTTTTGAAATGTCCATGGATAAATACCACCCTACATGTTCTATAAATTAAAAAAATTTTTTTTCTATAGTTTATTCTAGCTTCATTGAACAATATTTGTGTATACCTGAGAATTGTCCTAATATTGAGCGGGGGCCCTTTTTCCCTTTTAATATAATGACTTTATCCAAATAGGTGGGTTAACGGCATAGGAGCTTTAAAAAGGGTTCTTTTTGTTTCCCTGAATGACGATCCAATCATAGCGTTATTACCTTAGGGGGTGCCGTCTTTTGAACTTAAAGGGGTGGGCCTACAATTAACGCTCCATTTAGATGAACGTAAACCCTGCCAGTAACTAATGAGGCGGAAATAAATTCTGATCCCCATGATGACCGGTTCCGTTTTAAGAACGGCGCAGCCCTTTACTTTAAGAACGCCCGCTCGACTTTGAGCTGGCGTGTATACTTGTTATTTTCCCCCACGAGACAGCCAGATAGGCATACACCCAGATTTTTGTAAGTTTTAACCTTTCTGTCCTGATGCTCAAAAAAAATATCAAATAATAATTTTATGCCCTATTTACATATTTATGGTTTCTTTACTTTACTCCTTTTTTTGACGCCTGGGCAATTTGAAAACACAAACAAGGTAGAAAAAAAAAAACATGTAGTATGGTATGACCAGGGCATCGATTTATTCTGTGGAAGTTGAAGTACAATTTTATGACTTTTATTTGGGGTTGTCTAAAATTTTTTGAAAGTTTTTGGGATGTAATTTTTTTCTATTTGGGGCTATATCTTAGTAGTGGGATTTTCTTTTGGTAAATTTAAACTTTGGGGGGCTGTGGATTAGATTTTTGGGTCCGGGATAATTTTATGATGACATAATATTGTTTTTTGTTACAGCATCGTCTGATGAAGGGTCTGGAAACCGAAAACGTTTACCAAAAAAAATTGATCGCCTTTTTCCAAATTGTAAACCCTTTCTATGGGAAAAAATGTGTAATTAATAAAATTTTTTTATTTGGAGTACAAAATATTTTGTGTGCGGGAACATATAATTTATTGATTTTTTATTATACCAGCACCAAACATTAATTTTACAAGGGTCTCGAACAAATTTTTATTGGGTTTTGTTTTTTTTGTCAAGTTGTCTCTTTTGTAGTAATAAAATTTTTTACGATATATTTCGGGCATGAAAAAAATAGCGCACATAGTTTTCCATAGATGGGCAGTCTATAAATTGCTTGATTTTGTAGCATTTACCATCTGAGGGATTTGTAAATTCTTTCCTCTCAGTAGCAGCAGAAGGAACAACTACCACAAGGCTGAGATTCCGCTACTGGAGAAGATAAACAATTAAAAGGGAATCTGTCACCAATCTTTTTCTTTACTTTTTTAAAACAAGACTCTGATCCACATTTTGTTCTTCTTAGTCATTTTTATTTTCTGATTGTAGATTTCTCAATTCAGTTGTCTATATATGATTGAGGGGACAGCTTTCTTGCTTGCACTGCTTATAACAGCATTTAGAGAGATACTTTACAGCAGCTTCAAACACACAGGAGACTGTGAACTGGATCAGTCCCATTGACTTCTATAGGAGAGTTTTCTAGTCATGCTCTGTGACCTGGGAAGAAGTCACTGTGCAGGGATGAGGAGAGGGGGAGCTGTGACATCTCCTATTGTGACTGGTGGATCCGGTGCTATCTATACACATTGGTGTCACCTTTCAGTTTAACCCTGCTTCTACTGACAATGAGCAGAATACTGAAAATCTCTCTCTACACAACAGGAAGTGTCAGATTATTATAAGGCTTAGTGGCCATGATGAAAACTGCAGGATTTAGGCATTTTTTTAAAAAATATTGAAATTGACATGGACATTTTTTTTAAAAATAGCTAAAAATTCTAAAAATGTGTTTAGCATAAAAACAATAAGAGTTAAACAATAAGTTATGTTTTGATGACACATTCCCTTTAAGCTTGATCTCCAATTAGAAAAATGGCTATGGATCAAAAGGTCCTTTAGATTTTTCCCACGACAGTATGTGACATTTGGGTGTAAAGTTAGAACATTAGCAAAATCAGCATCAGCTCACAAAAGTTGCCAGTATTAAGAATTTGTTTTACTTCTTGGTTTTGAGCATCGAAAGCACCAATAATAATCTAATAAAAGAATTACTAATATGCAATGTGCTGCTGAGGGTCCTCCATTGTTTATCTACCAGGAGGTGTCTAGATGTCAGTGTCTGTGCTTTAAATGTAAATTAGTTCAGTTTTGCTTAATTAAAGTGTTTGTCTTTAATATTGCTTTTGTTATGTATCTATTTATGATCTGATACGGTATCCTTTTTAAAAAAAATATATATAGAAACTTGACATTCAGCAGATACATATAGCATCATCACCCTAAGGCTGGGTTCACACTGTGTGTTTTTTCTGCTTATTTTGCAGCAGTGTTTATAAGCCAAAACCCAAAAATGGGTACAAAACACAGGAGAGGTAAAAGCCTTTTTATGATACTTTTCCCTCTCTGTAGTTTCCAATCTTAGTTTTGTATAACAAATACTGCTGCAAAATACACATACAAAAAATCAATATGTGAATTCAGCCTAATTCAGAGAATGTGCTATTACTGGCAGCTTCCCCCATGAATATCTACCCCTGTTATATTTAATAGCAGGACCTCTTTAAGCAATTTACTAATAATATCAGCAACCTGCCTGTATTTGTCACATGAGAAAACAGTCACATAGGTGCAAAGGTGTGATAACAGTGTCCACGATGAAAGAACACACCTGTCAGAGGTATTGCACTATGTAAGTAAATATTGAATCAGTATAGCATACACAGCCTCAATACTGAGTGATTTCCTTTTTTATGACGATCAAATAGTTTTTAAAGCAGTCACAATAAATCACGAGGAGGAGAAGGGCGGCTGATGTGCGGCGCTGCATAAGATTCAGCTAGAATGAATGTATTTTTTATTTTAAGAACTATGACGTTAGAAGAAATCAGACGTGCTTTTTTTATACATTTCACATTACACAATGTGCACTTCAAGGACTGTTGTACATATATGATGTAATCCTTGAGGTTCTTCTTCAGGTTCAAGTGTTAGTAGCAGGCGATAACATGTCAGTTTTCAGGCTGCCATTCATCAGGTGCCAGTCCAAGTGCCAGCTGCACAATTTTATGTCATCATAAAAGTAACATTAGGACTGTCTATAAAACTTGTTTTAAAGATCAGTTTCGTTTTCAGCAACCATAAATTTCCTTTTACCTAGGCGTGAAGGGTAGAATTTAAACAGATGATAATTTGGAGACAGCTCCCAAAAACTGTAATAACGGTAGGGGGTTGATTTTATTGAGCAAACTGATTTTTTTAATTCTATCACTTCTACAACAACAGTAAAATCCCTTAAATTTGCCATCTGAATTTAGAAATATGCTATGTAACTAACCAGAATCAGCATAGCCTGACTAGACCAAAGTGGGTGAAAAGGTGCCTGTGACTCATTGAAACAACAAGGTGGGAAAAACCCCTTTAATGTATTTTTATTTTTTTTTAAATGTGCACTACATGTGTCATCATTACATAGAACCCAAGGGACTTTGTAAAATATGCACTAAATAAATTTTTTTTCCTGTGTAATAGCTCAAAGACTTAAAGAGAAATGCATAAAGCAGACACGTGTATTTTTTAGCCTCCTTTTTATGAGGCCACCATAGTCGTGATTTATTAACAGGGCAAACCCCTAGACGCTTGCAATTCATATAGACCCATCTCGCTTATAAATTTGGATGTTAACATTCTGGCAAAAGTTTTGGCGATGCGCCTCAACTCCATAATTCTTTCAATAATAAGGGTGGATCAATCTGGATTTATGCCCCGATTATTAAACCTCAAACCCATTTTCAGACACTTGACAAAATTCTTTATGCCCGGGAAATCCACGGATATTAATTTGAGGAAGCTTTATATGAACTTGCAAGTTTTATGTGGGCGGTCCTCCGTTCTATGGGTTTCCTAGCAGGTTACCTGGGGTAGTTAAATATTCTATATTTGAAACCGTTAGAAGAGTCTATGTAAATGGGTACTTGTCTTCCCAGTATGCTCTCAGTAGAGGTACCAGACAAGGTTGCCCCCTGTCCCCTCTATTGTTTGCATTAGCTATAGAGCTTTTGTCAATTTTGATAAACATCAACTCAGCAATTGTAGGTTGGGACATTATGGGGGTGACAGTGAAAGGCTG
Organism: Phyllomedusa bahiana; assembly: GCA_025379985.1. NCBI lineage: Eukaryota > Metazoa > Chordata > Amphibia > Anura > Hylidae > Phyllomedusa > Phyllomedusa bahiana. The sequence continues at coordinate 83,666 of JAODAL010000866.1, forward strand.
TCCATATGCAGACGACATACTTGTGTTTTTAGCTTATCCGAAGACATCTTTAGATACTCTCTTTGATGTGGTGGATAAATTTGGTATTTTTTCTGGTTTGAGACTAAACTGGTCAAAATCGGTGTTATTTTTGGTGGATGCTGTTGAGACGGAGGATCTACAAGATGTCAGCTAGTGATTTCCGACCAAATTCGATATCTTACTACAGTTGGTGCGGATAGTATTCAGACCGCTTTAAATTTTTCACTCTCTTTCTTTCATTGCAGCCATTTAGTAAGATCCAAAAAGTTCATTTTTTTGCTCATTAATGTACACTCTGCCCATCCCCCCATCTTGAAAGAAAAAAAGCAGAAATGTAGATATTTCTGCAAATTTATTAAACAAGAAAAACTGAAATATCACATGGTCTTAAGTATTTAGACCCTTTGCTCAGTATTGAGCAGAAGCACCTTTTGAGCTACAACAGCCATTAGTCTTCTTGGGAATGATGCAACAAGGTTTTCACACCTGGCTTTGGGGATCCTCTGCCATTCTTCCTTGCAGATCATCTCCAGTTCCCTCAGGTTGGATGGTGAACGTTGGTGGACAGCCGTTTTCAAGTCTCTCCAGAGATGCTCAATTGGGGTCAGGTCAGGGCTCTGGCTGGGCCAGTCAAGAATGGTCACAGAGTTGTTCTGAAGCCACTGCTTTGTTATTTTAGCTGTGTGCTTAGGGTCATTGTCTTGTTGGAAGAAGAACCTTCAGCTGAGTCTGAGGTACAGAGCACTCTGGAAGAGGTTTTCATCCAGGATATCTCTATACTTGGCTGCATTAATCTTTCCTTCAATTGCAACCAGTCGTCCTGTCCCTGAAGTTGAAAAACATCCCCATAGCATGATGCTGCCACCACCATGTTTAACTGTTGGGATTGTATTGGGCAGGTGATGAGCAGTACCTGGTTTTCTCCACACATACCACTTAGAATTAACACCAAAAAGTTCAATCTTCGTCTTATCAGACCAGAGAATCTTATTTATCATAGTCTGGGAGTCCTCCACGTGTTTATTGGCAAACTGTATGCAGGCTTTCAGATTTCTTGCACTGAGGAGAGGCTTCCGTTGGCACACTCTGCAATAAAGCCCCGACTGGTGGAGGCTGCAGTGATAGTTGACTTTGTGAAACTTTCTCCCATCTCCATACTGCATCTCTGCAGCTCCACCACAGTGATCTTTGGGTTCTTCTTTACCTCTCTCACAGAGGGTCTTCTCTTACGATTGCTCAGTTTGGCTGGATGGCCAGGTCGAGGAAGAGTTGTGGTCGTCCAAACTTATTTCATTTTAGGTTTATGGAGGCCACTGTGCTCTTAGGAGCCTTGAGTGCTACAGAAATTCTTTTGTAACCTTGGCCAGATCTGTGCCTTGCCACAATTCGGTCTCTGAGCTCTTTGGGCAGTTCCTTAGACCTCATGATTCTCATGTGCTCTGACATGCACTGTGAGCTCTTATATAGACAGGTGTGTGCCTTTCCTAATTAAGTCCAATCAGTTTAATTAAACACAGCTGGGCTCCAATGAAGGAGTAGAACCATCTAAAGGAGGATCATCAGGAAATGAACAGCATGTGAGTTAAATATGAGTGTCACAGCAAAGGGTCTGAATACTTATGACCATGTGATATTTCAGTTTTTCTTGTTTAATACATTGTATCTACATTTCTGTTTTTTTTTCTTTCAAGATGGGGTGCAGAGTGTAAATTAATGAGCCAAAAAATGAACTTTTTGGATCTTACCAAATGGCTGCAATGAAAGAAAGACTGAAAAATGTAAAGGGGTCTGAATACTTTCTGTACCCACTGTATACTGATTCATAGAGCTGTTAAGCAATTCAAGGTTTTCAAAGTCACCGTGATGATGCAAGAGATTTCACGAAAGCTTGTTGCATGGACGTCCTAGCCCTCGACACTCATAGGCCGAATTAATATAATTAAAATGGTGCTTTTGCCAAAATTGCTAAACTTATACAGATTATTATGCCTCAAACCCATTTTCAGATGCTTGACAAAATGCTATCCTCCTTCATTTGAGACGAGAGAGCTGCTAGATTAAGCAGGGCTACGTTGAAAGCCCTATAAGAGGATGGTGGACTAACGCTCTCAGATTTTTACATTCATTATGTGGTGGTGCAGCTCTCCTATGTGGGTGGTGGATAAGAGTGGACGGTAATAACTCGACGATGGTCCTGGAGGCTATCTTAGTGGGTTCCTACGAGGCTGTAGCAATCCTGCTGTGTAGAAAGGAGAAATACCATATTCAGCATTTAACATCCAACATTACAGTTACAGTGGAAATCTGGAAAAAGTTTATTGAGGTTTATAAGGGTGAATGGTGATTCATTGTCTCCTTATATTCTGTTGTGGAGAAATGGGAGATTAGCAAAAATTGTTTCTATAGTAGATTTTGAAATACAGTATGGCCCCAGAAAGGCCTTAAGTACCTGGGTCAGTTGTATTTAGACACACACTTTAAAGATTTCTCTAAGCTAGTAGACTCTTTTGGTCTGCCACAGACAGCTCTGTTTAGAAATTTCCAACTTCGTCATGCTTGCTTCAAACAATTCAGGGGTGGAATCCTCCAGTTGCAATGTAGCAAGCTAGAACAAATAGCTAGGACTGAAAACCTATTGAAGCCGGTCTCTACTTTATATCCAAACTTTATGTCAGCCTTCTTCTCTAGAAAAAGATTTTGAACGCTGGAGGATCCACATTCCCAGCCTAGAACCTCACCAAGTGGAGAGCTACAGTTATCAGTGTGAGAGATCAGTTGATACAAACTAAATGGTTGCATAGGATATACTTCACCCCAACACGATTAGTCCTGATGGGTCGACTGCCCAGTGCAATTTGTACTAGATGTCATAGAGCACGTGGATCGCTATTTCACATGGGCCTAGGGCTGCTCCTCTATTCACCCGTTCTGGTCGGAGATACATGCTTTCTTATCTGAAAAAATGGAATTACCGTGAGTGTGCATTGGTGGAGGATCTCTTCCCGACTAGAAATAAACGGGAGCTGTATAGATTACTCATGTTCTATGCTAGAAAGTCCCTGCTGCTGAACTGGAAGCCACCGAAGTTACCTTTCTCTGTTCATTGGAAGCAATTTATCGATGCTGATCTGCCAATGTATAAAGCCTACTTCCAAATCTACAGGAGTTCCGGAGAGATTCTTAGGGCTTGTCTCTTCAGCAAGGGTTTTTGGACGGTTTTACAGATATTTTTCAAAATCGAAAACCATCTGTAAACCGTCTGTCAAAACTTTACAATGGACCTCTATGGAAAATCCGTGCAGTTGTCCCTACGGATTTTCCGCCGGACGGTTTTTTTACAGCGAGGGCAGTCCGAAAAACATAGAACATGTCCATTCTTCCGCCCGGTTTTCGGGCGGAATATGAACAAGTCTATGCGAAGGGTGAGGGCTTTTCTCCACAAACAGTGGAGAACAGCCATCCCCCTGAGGCCGTGTATATGGCTACAAAACCGAGCAAATACCGGTCGGAAGTAGTAGCGTGGCTGGTTAGTTATGTCTTGTGTGTTTGCCTTATATGTTTTGGTATAGATTTGGTATATATTATTGCTGTATAAGTGCCTTTGGAGCTTTTTTCCTTCCATATACTGTTGTAAGCCGTATTTTGGACAGCTATGGAATATTATGATCTGACTATTCTGGATTTGGCACAAATGAAAATTCAACACTGAATTGTACCAGAAGGGAATTATTGGGATTGTATTATCCCAATTATTTAAAAAAATATATAATATGTACTTATCTCATGTCCAAAGTAAAATCAAAATATATTTAGAAAAAATCTTCAATTACCTGTTCCTACATGTTGAAAGCTATTCTTTGTAGGGTGAAAATTCCTTTAAAATATGGAAGTGTATGATGGTGGATATTTCACTTAAAAAAAACTATAGAATGTTTAGAACTATAGGAGCATTTATGATATGTAACTTGGTGCATACTAAATACGAAAACATGTGTTACAAAATCTTTGTAAACAAAGCTTTAAGCTGGAAATGCCCTTTTTCACTATTTTTTTTGAGCCAAAGCCAAAATCCATTCATGGCTTTAACTACAAAATACTGCATGAAAAAAACAAATCTAAGACTACAGTCACGTGGCATTAAAAGGGGAAAAATATATACAGATTTCAAAAGAAAAATATGCAAATTTCCAGGCATTTTTCTTTTTGTTTACATTTTTCATTGCATATTTTAGCTTGTTAATATGTTAAAAAAAACGCACCCATTATGTGTCAAACACAAAGACACAAGTAATTGGTGTGTTTTTTGCCATCCCCATTAACACTTAATTGTTAAATTACATGTGTAAACCATGTTTAAGTATTTGGAATTGACTGGTACTTAAAGATTTCTTTTTATGTCTTGCATAACACAACAAATGGCATAAATAAACACCATGGGGGAGTTCTATTAATACCAATACTTTGATAGTGGAAACGTAAACAAAATCTTAAAATGCTCCAGATTTATCAAGTGTCTGATAAATCAGGTGCATGCTTTAACTCTCTAGTCGGAGTTTACACCATTAGTTGGCTTAAATTTGTGCCATCAACTGCAGCACAACTTTGGCACGTGGCATAGTATAAGACACTATATTTACTATTTTGCCATAGGCAAATTTAAACTCTATCAGTTCGCTATCTATAAAACACTAAACATAACTTTTAATTATGTATAACTCTTTAACCCTCTATAACACTATTTTAAAAAAACCTGATTTCTAACCTCACCATTTAACCTTTTACTTCTGAAAGGAAAAAAATAGCTCCTTTTCCATTATCAAGTTGGTGGAACCCCACCTACCAAAGGAAAGCCTTATATATAAAGCAATTTACTAACTCCAGTAAGGGATCCCAAGGGCCCCCTAAATTGGGCAATGGTCCCCAATTAGTGGACAAAAGACAAATAAGGCTCCCTTTTGACACCCTCTGCAGCACGGTGGCCACTTGTAGACACATTTAAAATGTCATGCCTGACCTCCCCAACATGATTCACCAGCTAAACTGGCTTCATCAGGGGTTAGAGGTCCAGTCCCATGTGGTCTAAGCTCATTTCCTTTTATATCATGTTAGGTACACACCCTATTCAGGTGCTCACCAATTAGCCATCAGAGAATCCACAAAACCCACTCCCCTTCCACTCTCCTGCACGCACACTAATAATATGTGCTGCTACTGCTGCCACCATGCTCCCATAAACATCAATCCTCAGACAAGTTCACCATATCCATGGTGGGCTTGCGCCCCATCTTACCATACTGCCCGCGCCCGCGTACTGTATCAATAGACATTTCAGCCCTGACTGTGATGGACTTCCGTCCCATCTCTCTCATATTATTGCCTCTGCGTGGCTCACCTAGAACGGACTAAGCAGAATAGGTGTTACATTCCACAGCACACTACCAGCTTTATCAACTCCCATAAACCCCTTCTCTTCCATGTCTAATATGCATATTCATTGGGAATATAAACTCCATTGTACTGTACATTATTGTCATATAAACTCCATTGTACTGTACACTATTGTCTTAGTCTCTTCCCATAAAGCACTTCTCCTTTATATCTAATATACATATTCATTTTAAATACATATTCCATTGTACTGTACACTATTGTCTTAGTCTATTCCCATAAACTACTTCTCTTTTATATCTAATATACATATTTATTTTAATGTAAGACAGATAGTTATTCCACACAAAATTGTTTAGAACTAGCATTTACCATTTGTGTGCTGTAGGTTGGCATAATTTTTAAATGTGTTTTTATTTTTTCATAACATTAGGGGGCTTAAAATTTAGTAGTAATATTTAAAATTTTCAAGAAAATTAGCAATATACATTTTTGTTTAGGGACTAGTCCAGTTCTGACGTGGTTTTGATGGGCCTGTATGTTAGATACTCCCATAAATGACTCTTTCGAAGAAACTACACCCCTTAAAGCATTCAAAACAGCGAAATTAAAATTTTACCTTTTTTTGGCACAGATTTAAATTTTTTATCCATTATTCACTGGAACACAGTAGATGATAACAGGGAAATGCGACTTAATATTGGTTCCCCCATTTCTGCTGTTTTCAAAGATATCTCATATGTGGCCCTAGTGCGCTATTTGGCTTAACCACACTAGAATAGGAGCAGCACCTACTAGACTTTAGAGTCTAATTTTCATTACGATTTTCTTTAGGCGCCATTACAGGTTTGGGGACATCCTAAGGTGTTAAAACTTAATAAACACAGCCAAAAAGACCCTATATTAGAAAATACACCCCTTAAGGAATATATCCAGGGGTGCAGAGAGTATATCAACCCCAAAGGTGTTTCACACTTTTTTTAGCGTTAGATTGTGAAAAAGAAAAAAAAATTTTTGAAAATGCTTCATTTTTACAAGGAATCCTGGGAAAAAAAGTCCCCAAAATTTGTTACGCAATTCCTTACAAGCTCGGCAATACCCTATATGTGAGTGTAAACTGCTGTTTGGGTGCAGGGCGTACGAAGGAGCACCATTTGGCTTTTGGAACGCAGATTTTGGTGGGTGCCATGTCGCATTTACAAAGCTCACAAAGTAAAATAACAGGTGAAACCTTCCAAAAGTCACCCCACCTAGGATTTCACACCCCTCATGGATCTCACCCTGGGGTGTATTGTGCAATTTGGGCATACAGGTGTTCCACAGTTTTTGTAGCATTGCAGTAAAACATAAAAAATATACAAATTGGGTATCACTGTAATTGTATTGACCTGCTGAGTAAAGCTAACATGTCTTTTATACTGCATGGTGACCACTGTAAAAAAAACACTACCAGGATTGTTGTATTTTGTTCTAAACGCCTCACAAAAACCGTAATAAAAAGCAATCAAAGCATCATATGTACCCCGTAATGGTACCAATAAAGACATCAACTCATCCCGCAAAAAACAAGCCCATAATCAGCTCCATATGCAGAAAAATAAAAAAAAGTTATGGCTATCAGACTATGATAACGCAATTTTTTATAAATACATTTCTATTGTGTAAAAGCAATAAATATATAAAATTAATTTTCTTGCAATTGTACCGACCTGCATATTAAAGATATCCTGTCCGAATGGCACACTGCGAATGCTGTCAAAATGAAGCCCAAATAACAATGGCGGAAATGCATTTTTCCCCCTCATTTTCATAGCCCAATGCTTAAAAAAAAACAAAAAAAAACTGTGGAGCACCTGTGCGCCCAAAATGCACAGAACTCCACTAGAGATCCATGAGTGGTGTTGAATCCTAAATGGGGTGACTTCTGGAAGGTTTCACCTCTTCTGGTACTTTGGGGGTTTTGCAAATACGACCTGGCACCCACCAAAATCTGCCTTCCAAAAGCCAAATAACACTCCCTCCCTTGTATGCCCTGCCATTTGCCCAAACAGCAGTATACACCCACATATAGGGTATTGCCGAACTAGTAAGAAATTACTTGACAAATTTTAGGGAGCTTTTTTTTCCAGGATTCCTTATAAAAATGAAACATTTTCAGCTAAAATTGAAAATTGTTGGGAAAAAAAAATAAATGTTAAATTTTCATAGCCCAATGCTAAAAAAGTGTGAAACACCTGTGTGGTCAATATATTCCCTACACCCCTGGATATATTCCTTAGAGAGTTTAGTTTCCAATAAGGGGTCTTTTTAGGGTGTTTATTAAGGTTTAGCACCTTCAGGTGCCCGAAAAACTGTAATGGCGGCTAAAGAAAATCGTAATGAAAATAAGACCATAAAGTCCAGTAGATGCTCCTCCTATTCTGAGCCAAGTAGTGCACTAGGGCCACATATGTGGTATCTCTAAAAATGTCAGAATTGGGGGTATCAATATTAACCCCTTCCTGACGGACGGTCATAATTATATGGCTACATGTTTTTTCCTCCTTGTCTTCTGAAAGCCATAACTTTTTTTATTTTTCCACCTACATAGGGGACATGTGGGACAAGATGTACTTTCTAATGATGTTATTAAAATTACCATAGAATATACCGGGCAACAGCTAAAAAATTCTAAGTGGGGCAAAATGTGAAAAAACAAAAAACAAACATACTTGCACAATGTTTGCAGGAGTTATTTTTTACAGCGTTCACTTTGGTAAAAATGATGTGTTATCTGCATTCTACAGGTTGATACGCATCCGGCAATACCAAACATGTACGGTTTCCATCATGTTTTAGTACCGTAAAAAAATTCCAAACATTTTCTAATTTTAATATGTGCGCCGTGGCGCCATTTCGCATAACCAATAACTTTTTTGCACTAAAGTGTACTTTTTATTGCCAGCAGTTTGGAATGCAGGTGACTTTTTTGTTCACTTTTATTCCAATTTTTATAGGACATGAAAAGACACAAAAAACGCAATTTTGGCGTTTGGAATTTTTTTTTCAGCGTACGGGATAAATTGTTATATTTTAATAGATCAGACTTTGTTGGACGCGGCGATACCAAATATGTGTAACTTTTTTATTATTTTATTTTTTTTATTTGTAAAATGGCAAAAGGAGAGGATTTGAACTTTTAATACTTTATTTTTTTACACAGGTGGAGAGGCTTTTGAAAGGAAGGGAGATATTGTGCTGCTCAGTGTGTTCTATGACCTTGAATTGAAAAAGCATTGTTTTTTACAACTTTTTTGGCCAGCAGACCTCTGATAGGAGGTGAAATTGTCCCTGCTTTTCAGTTCTATTGCAATCACTGCGTATCAGTGTTTCCAAAAACCGGCATAACTTATTCTTATAACTTTTAAATAGTTGTATTGAAGTCCATGCAGCGGTTTGCCGCAAAGAGCTCACTTGTACGCATATTGTGTTATACACATTTTTTAGTAAATTACGCCTGTTGTCAGTGGTGCGAAGGCCGCCATATTAATCCATATAACATTTAACCCCTTACCGCCGGAGACAGGTTTGGCCTTCCTGACAGAGCCCCATTTTTAAAATCTACCATGTATCACTTCATGTGAGAATAACTTTTTAACACTTTTAACCTATCCATGTGATTCAGAGATTGTTTTCTCATGACACATTGTGCTTTAAGATAGAAAGAAATTTTGGTCCAAAAAATCCTTTATTATTTGTGAAAAAATCAAAGTATCGTGAAAAATTAGAAAAATTTACCATTTTCAAACTTCAAAAATATCTGCGTGTAAGACAGATAGTTATTCCACTCAAAAAAGCTTAGAACTAGCATCTACCATATGTCTACTGTAGGTTGGCATCTTTTTTTTAAATGTCTGCTTTTTATTTATGATATTAGGGTGCTTAGAAATTTAGTAGTAATTTTCACATTTTCAAGAAAATTTGCAATATACATTTTTTTAGGGACCAGTCCAGGTCTAACGTGATTTTGATTGGCCTGTATGTTAGATACCCCCATAAATGACAGGAGTTTATTAACCCATTAGGTTTTTCACAGGAATTAAAGCAAAGTGGAGGCGAAATTAAAAATTTCACTTTTTTTTTGCAGATTTTCAATTTTCAGCCATTATTCACAAGAACTCGGTAGATGTGATCAGGGAAATGCAACTTAATATTGATTCCCCAGATTCTGCTGTTTTCAGAGATATCCCATATGTGGCCCTAGTTGGCTCAACCACAAGCCCCACCTACCGGACTCTGGAGTCTCATTTTCATTACAATTTTATTTAGGCGCCATTTCATGTTTGTCGACACCCTACGGGACTAAAACTTAATAAACACCCCTAAAAGACTCCATATTGGAAACTAAACCCCTTAAGAAATATATCCAGGGGTATAGTGAGTATATCAACCCCCACAGGTGCTTCACAAAATTTTTTAGCGTTAGGCATGATTTTTTTTTTCCAACAATCTGCAATTTTAGCTGAAAATGTTGTATTTTTACAAGGAATCCTGTAAAAAAAGCATCCCAAATTTTGTTAAGCAATTTCTTCCAAGTTCAGCATTACCCTACATGTGGGTGTAAACTGCTGTTTGGGCGCATGGCAGGGCGTACAAGAGAGGGAGTGCTATTTTGCTTTTGGAACGCAGATTTCGGTGGGGTCATGTCGCATTTGCAAAGCCCCTAAAGTACCAGAAAAGGTGAAACCTTCCAGAAGTCGCCTCCTTTTGGATCCAACACCTCTCATGGATCTCATCTGGGGGTGTACTGTGCATAGTATTTTTTAGTATTGGGCTATGAAATGGGGGGGAAAAAAACGCAGTTCCACCATTGTTTTTTGGGCTTCATTTTTACAGTGTTCGCCGTACGGGATAAGTGACAGGAAAACTTTACTGTGGGGGTCGGTACAATTGCAATGATATAAATTTTATATAGTTTTTTATGTTTTATTAATTTTAACAATAGAATTAGGTCTATAAGAAATTGCTTTTTTTTATGCTGTCCTATTCTGACAGCTATAACTTTTTATTTTTTCTGTGCAGGGGAGCCGATTATGGGCTTGTTTTTTGTGGGGATGAGTTGACGTTTTTATTAGTACAATTATGGGGTGCATTTGATGCTTTGATCACTTTTTATTAAGGTTTTCGTGAGGCATTTTGAACAAAATACAGCATTCCCGGTAGAGTTTTTTATTTTTATTTTTTACAGTGGTCACCGTGTGGTATAAAAGGGACATGCTAGTTTTACTCAGCAGGTCGATACGATTACAATGATACCCAATTTTTTTTTTTTTATAGGTTTTACTGCTTTTACACAATAAAAACACTTTTATTCAAAAAGGAAAGCACATTTTTGCATCGCCATAGTCTGAGAGCCATAACTTTATTTTTCGGTTTATGGAGCTGTGTTGGTTCTTGTTTTTTGCGGGATGAGTTGACGTTTTTATTGGTATCATATTTTGGGGGACACAACTTTTTGATCAGTTTTAAATCCATTTTTTGGAAGGAAGGGTGAAGAAAATACTGCAATCCTAGGAGTGATTTTTAGTTTTATTTTTAACAGCGCTCAATGCGCAGTATCCGTGGCAAGTTAGATTTACTCTCTTGGCAATACGATTACGGCGATACCCAATTTATATATTTTTTTATTTTGAAGCACTTTAAAAAAAAATAAAATGTTTTATTGTGTAAAACAATATTTATGCATCACTGTCTTCTTTTTTTATTTTTCCGTATACAGAGCTATGTAAGGACATGTTTTTTGCAGGATGAATGGATGTTTTAGTTGGTACAACTTTGGAGTTTTTTTTAGAGTTTTTGATCGCTTTTTATTCCATTTTATGTGCTGCGGAATGAACAAAAAACGCAATTCTGTGACTGGTTTTTTTTTGGGTTTTTTTTTACGGTGTTCACCGTGTGGATTAATTAATGTGACAGATTTATAGGGCAGGTCGTTACACACGTGTTGATACCAAATGTGGGTACTTTATTTTTTATCTTTTTTGGGGTGATTGGCGTTTGTAAAGGGGAAAAGGGCAGTGTACGTGTTTTTATTTTATTTTTTTGTGTTTTACTTTTTTTTTCACTTTTAACATTTATTTTTACTTTTTTACACTTTTTTTTACTTTTTCTTCTAACAGCAATCATCAGATTGCTGTTAGAAGGCAGGCCAGTACAAAGTACTAGTACTGTGTACTGGTCGCCATGACAACTACCTGTCACCTTTGCCCACAATGCATTGCGGGCATGGTGACATCACAAAATGACCCGAGGAAGTGCCGTTCACTTCCTGGGGGTCACCAGACAGGAGATCGGTGCCGCACTACAGTGGGCAAGCGACAGGAGCAGGCAGGAGGAGCTCCCTCCTCCTGCCTGTGGCTTCTTTTTTGCAACCATGACAGGTTGGGGGTAAGGGGAATAAAAGGCTTTAATATCCCCCCCCGCGGCCGGAGCTCATTTGGGCCCGTGGGGGGATTTTTAACCAAGCTGCCAGCGGAAATTTTTAACCGTGGTCCCATGTCCGTTCATCGCGGCCCCCCGCAAGACCAAAGGGCAAATCGCCGGGACGTTTTGCATACGTCCATTTGGGGGGAAGGGTCAATTCCCGCTTGGGGCGTTTTTGCTTTACGTCCTATGCGGGAAGGGTTTTAAATACTCTTTAGCATTTCCGGGTCTTTTTGTCGCAGGGGCCCTCCATTTTTAAACGCATATTGTTTTATAATTTTTTCATATTTTAAATTACCCCCTTTTTCAGGGGTGCAAAGGCCGCCATATTAATCCATAAAAAATTTAAAAATACTTTTAAAAGCGGCCCCAAGGTCTGTTTTTTCAGTGGTGGCAAAACCCCCCCATATTTTAATCCATAAAATTTTTTTTAAAAACTTCTATTTCACTCAGTGCGTCTCAGTTTGGCGCTTAAAACTTGGGATTTGTACGATAGTTTGTTTTGAAAAAAATATCAACTGTAGTCCTAGGAAATTGTAAAAACTAAAGGGGCTGAAGGAAGAACATGTTGATTTTTTGTTATTTGGGTTTTTTTCCTCCAACCGCATTTTTCAAAATTTTTTGATAGAAACACTTTTTGTTTTAATCCTATTGGCGGGTTTGGGAAAATTTTTGGAAATTTTTTGAATAGCTTTTGATTTGCCGTCTTTTAAAAACAGACTGTCAAAAAAATCTTCCAAAAAATATCAATTTTTTTATTTCTGAACATGGAGCGAAATTTCAGGTGGTTAAAACGAGCAAAAGATGGGGGGGTAGGACTTTGGGGGTGAGGTAAAGAGGAAAGGTTTCTCCTTCCAGTGCTTTTGGGGACTAAATCGCCAAAACCCCGCCGGGTTGTATTGCATGGACCGTAAAGGCCCGTCTTCCGGGGGTTTGGGGCCCCTTTTAAGCTCAGTAAACGAACAGCTTCACCAAACTGTTCTTCGTCGGGTTTTTTGCAACCTGCATCCACAGTTTTTTTCCTTCTTGTCCCCCAGTCACAAACCCCAAATTTCGGGCATCATCAAAAATCAGCTTCCGTCCAACATGAAAAGCGGGAAAGGGAGCCCAAAAGTCACCCCCATGTAAACCCCCCACTTTTGGGGGTAATCCATTTTTGAAGATCTTTTTTATGACAAAAATGGGGGGGGTCAAAAAGGGATTTCAAAAAATTTAAAAAGGGGAAAAAAAGGATGATTTTGTTGCCCTGAACCCAAACGTGATTCCCTCCCCAGGGGAGAAAAGAAAACCGGGTTAAAACGCAAAAATCTGGGGGGTCGGGGAACGGGCCTTTTAGTGGCTGTTGTTTGTAACCCACGGGTCCAGGAGTTGAATGTCAAAGGGCGGGGGAAGTCACCTGTGTTGATGATGGTGACCCGGCATTTCGGAAACCAAAGGGGCCTTTTTTAGCAGGGAAATTTTCTTGCGAGGCTTTTTAATTTACTGGGGCCCAGGAGGGAAAATTGGGGTGGGTAGTGTCAGTAAGGGTCCTGGGAGAGGGCGGTCGCATAAGTCCTAGGTTTTCCACCCCTGATAGCGGAAACACCGCTCCTCGCTTATCCCGTCAAAAGGTCAGGCCTCTCAAGCCGGGGCCTTTTTCGATCAAGCCTCGTTTCACCAGCATGTCTATGCCCCCTTTGCCATAAACCATCGTAGAGGGAAAATCTTGGGTGTTTAACCACCCCAAATTTCTATCACATGCACGAATCATGAGTTGAAATGGAGGCCCAATGTCCCGGGCCAAACCCTGTCCACCCCTGTCTCCGCCTCCCCCTCCTCTCCCATTCCAAAGACAAGCTTTCCCTCGGGCCCCCATGTCTCTCAGCGTCATGTAAAGGACACCTCCGCTTTAGCTTTCACCATCGTCCAGTTCCCCACACCCCCCAGAGACAAACCTACCCCTTTTCCTTCCACCCGTTTGACCTGACGCCTCGCGGCCAGTCTAGCAGCCCCCTTAAAAGGGAGGTTTAATATAAATAGGGGTTTGCAGAACTTTAGAATCCATTTACCATTTCAAAGCACATTGCAGTGTGGTGCGAAAATTTTTTTTTTTTATATGCGGATTGATAGCAGCCACCCCAAAATTTTACCAGGTTTGGGGGGAAAAAAAACACTTTAACCTAACCATCCCAAAGCCAAAAGCCTTAATGTCGACATTGCCAGGGTTTGGCCTTGGAAATTTTGCCTTCCTCTGGTGGACACAATGGGTTTTCCCCCACGCATGGCCTTGCCTGCCCCCAATACCCGATGTGATTAGGCATTTCTTTTTCCAGAAAAGCTGCCCTCCCCGGGAGCCCACGTGTCATCAAAAAACTAAAGGGTTGTCCTTTCTCCCCCTCGTTTTCTTTGGACTTTAAAGCACACCCAAAGGGCCCGGGCTATATCCTGGGGACAGCTCACTGGATGACGGGGTTTGGATGCCCTCTGGTGGGGAAAGGGGGGTTTCAGGCCCCGGCGCAGGGCCAAAAAACCCGAAAGGGTTTTGGCAGATTCTTTAAAAAAGGGTCCGGGTTAGCTTCCTTTCCCAAAAAAACCGGGGCCATTTTTAAATTTAAATTGTTTTCGGGGCCCAAATAATTTCCCAAAGGCCCGGAGTGGGGTGGCTTTCAAAACGAAAAACCGAGCGCTGGCTGAGTGCAAGAACCTCTTTGTCCAGGCAAGGGGGGTGTTTTATAACGGTCCGAAATCTCCGGCTCCCCTTAAGTTTTGGGTAGGTGGACCCACATCCCTTGCCTGGCACATGTCATAAAACCTCGTCGCCCAAAATTTCTAAAGCGCATCCGGGGGTTTTGGACTGCCTGCGACAAGGCTGGGGGGTTGAGCTCACCCCTTCCGCCTTTGGGCCCCGTTTTTGTCCCTTGCGGCTGCTTTAACGTGCCCACTCGGGCCCCCTTAAACCCGTCTAAATTTGGGGGACATCCCAACACGCTGGAATTCCACCCTCCACATGCTCCGGGCAATTGGGGCCAGCAGTACAATGCCTTTTCGCAGTAAAAGTGACACTTGGCCGGGAAAGCAGCTTTGTGGACCCGGGGTTTTTTAGCAAACCCGAAGTGGGGGGGGGGTTTTGAAAAGGCTCCACCACCCCTTGCGAGTTTTGAAAAAACCCAAAACAAAATAGACAGTGCGGACAATCCCCCTTGGGGTCAGCAGGGAGCTTGGGGTAAATTTTTTTTTTTGGGAAAACAACGTTGGACACTCGGGAAACAGCAGGGGAGAGGATACAGAGCCTTTCTCTCCGTCAAAATCCAAAAGGGCCCCGACAGTTTTCAAAACCCTTTATCGGTCTTCCTTAGGTGGGTATTTTTCAGGGAAAAGGGGTGGTGGGAAGGGGGGGCCTAACTCTCAGGGGAAAAAGCAAACTGAGGAAACAGGGCTGTGGTTTAAAACAAGCGGGTGAGGAGGATTTAGGTATTCCTGGCCAAACCCATGTCCCTACCTTGGAAAGAGGGTTTGGCCCCGATTTGAGGGGGAGGGGAAGATGAGGGAAAATCAGTTTGCCCAGTGCCCCCCGACCCCGGGGTTTGGAAATTAAAAACTCCAACTCTAAAATGGGAAAGCTTGGATGCCCATTTCCTCCCCAAAATATTCCCCCGCATTTTAAAGGGCCTTTAAAATGGGAAAAATTTGTTACTGGGTGGCCACCCTCCTCGATCCCCGTTTCAAACGAAACCAGCACTTTTCCCCCCCACCCACCCAAAAAGAGGGGTAAAATTTCGGAATTGGGGGAAAAAGTGCTGATTGATCACTGGGGGGAAATGCGTTGGTCTGCTTCACTTTCTTCAAATGTCACAGTGGGGAAAAAGCAGCAAAGGGGAAAAGCAGGGAAGGGGGTGCAAAGTAAGCCGCAGCCCAGACCTTGTGGCAGAAAACCTTTAAGGGGGACCCCTGGCAATCCCTTTTTACCACCTTTACCAAAGCAAGTAATGCAGGGCCAATTTCAACACACAGAGGGGCCGGCTTTTGGGTCATGGGGGCACACTATCTGCGTCTTTAAAACCGATGGGTTTTTTGGAAAATTTTGGGTTTCCCAAACCCCAAACGACCCTTTTGGGTTAAACCCAAAAAAAGGATGAAAAGGCCTGGGCTTGCTCCCCTTTCCCTAGAAAATATTTTTCGCCCAGCACCAGCGTCATATCTGACAACCTTCCCAAAAGCTAAGGAGTCATTTTCAGGGGCAAAAAGCAAATTGGGTTTCCACTGATAAAAAAGGAAATTTTTTGAATTTCCCTGAAAAAAAAACCCTGGGGTTTTTTGATGAAAGTTGTGGGGGCCCAATTTCCAAGGTCAACGATTAGTTGCCAGTTAAATTCAACAATCCTTTTTCAAACGAAATGGGGCCTCTTGAAAAAATGTTTTTAAAATTATCATTTCTTACTGCAATTTTTATTCTCATTCCCCAAAAAGGGCATTTTTGCTGGTTTTTTCAGTGGAAAGGGAAAAATGAAAAAAAACACCAATTGGTTTCACGGTTTTAAGAAAAAACGATTCCTTTTTCTCACTTCTTCCCTTAAAAAAATTTTTTCACTTTCACTGGGTTTTTGGGGTTCATTGGGGCTTGGGGGATTTCAGCAAAAATCAAGATCCTTTGGGAACAGAAAAATTTTGGGGTTCTAAAATGAAACTTCCCCTCACAATTTTTTTAAAAAATTTGGGTTTTAAAAGGGCATTTTTAAAAATTTTTTGGGTCATTTTGCTGTGAAAAAAACAGCTAAAAACTACAGGGGCCTTTTTTTTTAAAAAAGTTGGGTTTTTAACAGACTTTGTTTTTCACAATTGTCCCAAAAGTGGGCCCAAAGGGGCATGTTTTTTAATTTTTTTGGGGGATGTTGCTTGTGGGAAAAACGCTATATTCAGGTCCTTTTTTAAAAAAAATGTGGTTTTTTCTAACCCGACTTTTTTCTTTCACAATTGTCAAGAGTGGACAAAAGGGGCAAAGGGGCTTTCTTACACCCTTCCCCCACGGCCCGTTTTCATTGCTGGTCATAAGGGCTTTTTGCCATTTTTAATTGTTGGGCGGAAAACCAACCCTGGCTCTCACCGCAACCCCCCGTAAATCCGGCCTGCTACTGAACCTGGGGGATATGTTTAAGCCTCCCTGCCTTGACAATTAAATTTTCCCTTTAACCCAAATTGCAATTTGGGGAAACAAAGGGTATTTTTAACACCCGTTGACCTAAGGGGACATCTTGGGTTTTGGGTTTTCTTTAACATTCAAAAAACAAGGGGGGAAAATGTCCCAAAAAATGGGAAGTACCTGTTCCAAAACGCAACGTATTGGAAAAATAGGGTTTTTTTTAATATATTTATTTTTTATTGCGAAAATTTTTTTGACAGGGCCCTTTAAAGGGCCCCCGTGGGGTTTTTGGGGCATGCTGCTCCCCAGGATATTTGGGTAGTCAATGTCCATTTTTTACTAAAATTTTCCCCCCCTAAAAGACTACTTTCTTCCGGCACTTTTTAAACTTTGGGTCATGCAGGTTTGGGGCATGTGCGGTACAGGACGGTATAAGGGCAATGGGCCCGTTTAACTAAAATGGTGGGTTTAAAGACACTTTTTCCGGCCTTTTTAATCGTGGGTTCCCTGAGGGTTTTAAAGGGGCATGCTGGGTACAGGACAGGGGGTAGTGAATAAGGTTTTTTTTTTTGTGACTCTTGTTCCAAAAAAAAATTTTCTTTTCCTAAGATTTTGGGACCTAAACCCCGTTTCCCGTTTTTGGATGTTAATTCCCGCTTCTCCTCCCCCCGTTTTGGGGGTAAGAATGAAGGTGTTTTTTTCCTCTCCCAAGGGGGCTTTTAAAGGTCAAACGGGGATTATCTATTATGGAATCGGCATGATAATTGCCGATATCGGGCTATCGATCCAATAAAAGATAGTTGACACAATCGCTAATTTTAATAGTTTAAAACAAAAATTTTGTGGAAAAACTAATTTGTATTGCATGCAGAAATTTGGAATTTTGAAAATATCAAAAAAAGGGAAAAAATTTTTATTTTTCCGCAAATAAACAAGGAATTGTATGGACCAAATTGCTTTTCAAAATTTTAAAACCCAAAAAAAATCACAAGAAAACAGTATCTGAATCACATTGGGAAAAGGGAAAAAGTATCAAATAGTTATTCCCACAAAAAGTGAAAAGTCAAAATTTTTAAAAATTTGGGGGGCTTGGGAGGGAGGTTTAAAATTGGGTGCACCCTTTAAAGGGGTTTTAAATTTAAACCCTTTTAACCCCAAAAAGGGCCCGTTTTGGCCTCTCGACAGAGCCCATTTTTTTTAAAACTGACAATGTGTCACTTTTTAAAGGGAGAATTAAAAATTTTTGGATTTTTTAAATAATCCTTTTGATTCAGAAATGTTTTTTTTCGTGACCAAATTTTGGGGTTTTTCGTTTGTAAGAAAAATTTTGGGGGCCAAAAAATCCTTGGTTTTATTTGTGAAAATAAAATGGGAAAAATTTTTCAAAAAATTAGCAATTTTTTGGGAAAATTTAAAAAAATTTTTTTGTGTGTAAGGGCATTTTTTCTACTCAAAATAGTTTATAACTGCATCTTAAATATAGGGGTTTTCATAAAAAATTTTTTTTAATTTAAAACCCCAAATTGGGGGCTTTTGAAAAATGGTATTATTTTTTTTAAAATTTTTAAGGAAAAATTTTCAAATAGATTTTTTTTTAGGGGACCAACCACTTTTTGACCCTGGCCTTTTTGGGGTTGTTTTTGTTTGATACCCGATAAATGACCTAAACTAAGAAACACACCCCTTAAAAATATTTAAAAAAGCATTTAAGGCGTTTTTTTACCCCCTTTTAGAAATTTCACAGAAAATTAAAGCAAAGTGAAGGTTGAAAAATTTAAAAAAAAGCACTTTTTTTTTTTGCCTGATTTTTAATTTTTTATCCATTTGTCACAAGGAAAAAAAGGTAGATGTGATTTAGGGAAATGCAATTTTTTTAATATTTTTTTTCCCCAGATTCTGGCCCGTTTTTCAGAGATTTAAAACCAAAATGTTCCCTTTGTTCACTATTTGGTTCAACCCCAAGCCCCGAAATAAGGGGGGGAAACCCACTGGACCCCTGGGGGGTCTCATTTTTTTTTAACGGAAATTTTTTTTAGGTTTCCATTTCAGGGTTTTTCGGACACCCCAAGGGGCTTTAAAAATTAACACCCCTTAAAAAAAAAACCCCAAATTGGAAGGGTTCACCCCTTAAGGAATATTTTCCAGGGGGGGCAGTGAAATATAAACCCCCCAGGTTTTTCACAAATTTTTTTAGGGGTTAGGCTTTGGGGGAAAAAGAAAAAAAAAATTTTTTTCCAACAATCCCGGGAATTTTTCTAAAATGTTTCATTTTTAAAAAAGGGAATTTCCCGGAAAAAAAGAAACCCCAAAAATTTTTTTTTCAAAATTTTTTTCCAAATTTCTCAATACCTTACTTTTGGGTGGGAAAAAATGCTGTTTGGGCGGAAGGCGGGCTTATAAGGGAGGGGGGGCCCATTTGGCTTTGGGAACACAGATTTTTGGTTTTGGGGGCCCTTTTGCTTTTGGGAAAGCCCCAAAAATACCAAACAGGGTGAAAAACCTTTTAAGGTCGCTCCCCTTTTGGGGTTCCCAAAACCTCTAAAGGGGGGTTATCCCTTGGGGGGGTTTTATTGGGGCTTTTTTTGGGCCCACAGGTGGTCCTTGTTTTTTTTTGGCCCTTGGGGCCCTTAAAATGGAGGGGAAAAAAATTTTTAGTTCCCCCAAATTTTTTTTTTGGGCTTTCATTTTTTTCAATGTTCCCCCTTTGGGGTAAATGACAGGTTAAAATTTTTTTTTGGGGGTTGGTACAAATTTCCCAAAGATTTAAATTTTTTTATAGTTTTTTTTTTTTATTATTATTTACTTTTACACAATAGGAAAAAGGTCTATAAAAAATTGCGTTTTTTTTTTTGTTTTCCCATTCTGACCCGCCCTCATTTTTTATTACTCTGTAAATGGGAAACTGAAATTTTTGGGCTTGTTTTTTGCGGGATAAGTTGACATTTTTATTAGTACCATTATGGGCGGCACATGATGCTGTGATCACTTTTTATTAAGGTTTTTGTGAGGCATTATGAACAAAATACAGCAATCCTGGTAGTGTTTTTTATTTTTATAGCAGTCACTGTGTGGTATAAATGACATCCTAGCTTTACTCAGCTGGTCGATACGATTACAGTGATACCCAATTTGTATATTATTTTTTATGTCTTACTGTTTTTACACAATAAAAACACTTTTATTCAAACAGAAAACACGTTTTTCCATCGCGATAGTCTGAGAGCCATAACTTTTTTTATTTTTCTGTTTATGGAACTGTGTAGGTGCTTGTTTTGTGCGGGATGAGTTGACGTTTTTATTGGTATCATTTTTGGGGGGACAAGGCTTTATGATCGCTTTTAAATCCGTTTTTTGGAAGGCAGGGTGAAGAAAATACTGCAATCCTAGTAGTGTTTTTTATTTTTAATAGCGCTCATCATGCAATATACTTGACAAGTTAGTTTTACTCTGTGGGTTGAGACGATTACGTCGATACCCAGTTTATATAGTTTTTTTATGTGGAAGTACATTTTTTGTTAAAAAAAAAGTGTTTTTTTATTGTGTAAAACAATATTTATGCATCGCTATCTTCTGATAGCCGTAACTTTTTTATTTTTCCGTATACAGAGCTGTGTAAGGACTTTTTCTGTGCGGGATGAACTGACGTTTGAATTGGCACCACTATTTGGTGTTGATATGAGTTTTTGATCGCTTTTTATTCCATTTTATGTGCTGCGGGATGAACAAAAATCGCAATTGTGATTTTTTTTTTTTTTTTTACGGCGTTCACCGTATGGGTTAATTAACATGACATTTATAGGGAAGTACGTTACGCAAGCAACAATAACAAATATGGGTACTTTATTTTTTATCTTTTTTTGCGGCGATTGCCGTTTGTAAAGGGGAAAAGGGCGGTGTACGTGTTTTTATTTTATTTTTCGTGTTTGTGTTTTACCATTTTACACTTTTTTTTTTACACTTTTACTACTTTTCCCCAGAGGGGAATTGTATGAGCGATATTCAAATCGCTCATACAAGTGGAGACCTGCCCACTGCATTACTGCTGTGTACAGGTCTCCATGGTGACTGACAGTCACCATGCCCACAATGCATTGCTGGCATGGCGACGTCACCGAACGACCAGGATGCTGTCACTCAGCGTCCGGGCTTCCGGGTAAGGAGCTCAGTAGCGGCACAGAGCACCGTTACTATGCCAATCGCAGGCAGCAGGAGCTCACTCCTGCTGTCTGCAGCTTCGATGTCACGACCAAGATAGGTCGCGACATCGAAGGCTTAATATACCACTGGTTCCATGCCGCGATCTTGCGAGCTACACTTGTGAGCTTGCAAGATCGCCATGATGTACCCATATGTCAATTTGCGGGAACCCCTACCCGACCTTCACGTATGGGTACGTCGAATGTCAGTAAGGGGTTAAGACGAGAAAAACAACTTAACTAACCGTCGTGTTAATTATTATATACTAGAAGAATCTGGGGGAGTTCTTTTTTTTTTTTTATAATCCCAGAACAGAACACACATTTAAATCGAAGTGAAAAATAGTTGTCACTTAACCCTATATTTCCTCAAACACTCTTTTAGGCATGGAGTTTACAAGAGCTTCACGGGTTACAGCCACTGGCATCCTCTTCCACTCATCCATGACGACATCCCGAAGCTAGCGGATGTTACAGACTTGCGCTCCTCCACCTTCCATTTGAGGATGCCCCAGAGATGCTCAATAGGGTTTAGGTCTGGAGACATGCTTGGCCGGTCCAGCACCTTTCTCATTTTCTTTAGCAATTCAGTAGTGGTCTTGGAGGAGTGTTTTGGGTCGTTATGTTGTAATACTGCCCTGTGTCCCAGTTTCTGAAGGGAGGGGATCATGCTCTACTTCAGTATGTCGCAGTACATGATGGCATTCCTGTTTCCCTCAATAAACTGTATCACCCCTCAGCTGGCAGCACTCATGCAGTCCCAAACCATGACATTCCCACCAGCTTGCTTAACTGTAGGCAAAACAAACTTGTCTTTGTACTCCTCACCTGGTTGCTACCACACGCCCATGACAACATGTGAACTAAATACATTTATTTTGGTCTCATCAGACCACGGGACATGGTTCCATTAATCCACAACCTTAACTGTTTGCGGGCTTTTTTCTGTATCATCCTTAGAAGAGGGAAGAAGCTTCCTTCTGGGAAGACAGCCATGCAGACCATTTTGTTGCACCGTGCAGTGTATGGTCTGAGCATTAACAGGCTTACCCCCATCCATTTAAGCTTTGCAGCAATGCTGGCAGCGCTAATACGTCTGTCTTGAAAAACAATCTCGGACGATGATGCTGATAATATGCACACAGCTTCTTTGGCCGACGATTGTGAGGCCTGCTGCTAGTGGAAACGGTCTTGTTAAACCGCTGTATGGTCTTGTGTTGCAGCGCAGTCTCAGGATGTTGCCAATCGTCTTATAATCTAGGCCATCTTTATGTAGAGCAACAATTTTTTTCTTATGAACCTCAGGGAGTTCATTGCCATGAGCTGCAGTATGAGAGTGAGAATACCAAATTTAACCCCTTAAAGACCCTGGACGTATGAGTACTTCCCAGGGTCCATAAGGGGCTTTGCAGGGGGATCGCGCCGCCACCCCCCGCCCAGCCGGCAGGTGTTAGCGGCTAATCGCCGCTAACACCCGGCCATTACAGCGCGAACGGGTTGCATCGCCCGCCCTGTTTAACCAGTCAGACACCGCGACAAAGATGGCCGCGGCGTCTGAATGAATTAAGATCGGTGCCCCGCACAGATCTTGAGGGTGATCGGCACCGTCGCAGCATAGCTGCAGCGATCCGACCCCCGGACATGTCAGCGGGGAGCCTTGGGAAGGCTCCTGTCACTTTCATGTCCTGGTTTGCGGACGGAAGAGGGGAAACCGCCATCTTGGTACAGTCTAATGCATTGCCTATGCAATGCATTAGACTGTATTGACAATCACGCCACCTAGTGGTCAAGCACCATAGGTGGCCTCAATGTTAAAGTAAAAAAAAAAAAAAAGTTTTACAGTACAAAAAAAAAAAAAAAAAAAAGTATTAAAAGTTCAAATCACTACTCTTTCCCCATTTTACAAATAAAAACAATAAAATAAAAAAGTTACACATATTTGGTATCGCCGCATCCGAAAAGTCCGATCTATAAAAATATAACATAATTTATCCCATACGCTGAACACCGTAGAAGAAAAAAAATTCCAAAATTGCATTTTTTGGTCATTTTACGTCACTTAAAAAATGGAATAAAAGTGATCAAAAAAGTCGCATGCATTCCAAACTGTTAGCGATAAAAAGTACACTTCGGCCCGCAAAAATGCACCCTCACTGACATCCGTAGTTATTGGTCGCACAAACTGGCGCCGCGGTGCAAATTTCAAAAATGGAAAAAGTTTGGAATTTTTTTACAGTACCAAAACAACGTAAACCCTAAATGTTTGGTATTGCCGGTTACGTATCAACTTGTAGAATACAGATAACACATTGTATTGACCGAAGATTGAATGCCATAAAAGCAAAATCCCTGCAAACATGGCGAAAATACGTTTTTTTTCACAATTTGTCCCACTTGGAATTTTTTTGCGGTTTTGCAGTATATTCTATAGTATACTGAATAACACCATTATAAAGTCCATCTTGTCTCGCAAAATAAAAGCCCTCGTGTCTATGTAGGTGGAAAAATAAAAAAGTTATGGCTCTGGGAAGGCGAGGAAGGAAAAAAGAACGTGTCAACAAAAAAAAAACAAAAAAAACGCCAGGTCCTTAAGGGGTTAACATACAGTGTACCTGCTCCCCATTCACACCTGAGACCATGTAACACTAATGATTCACATGACACCATGGGAGGGAAAATGGCAAATTGGACACAGTTTGTTAATTTTCACTTATGGGTGCACTCACTTTTGTTGGCAGCAGTTTTGACAATGACGGCTATATTTTGAGTTATTTGGAAAGCACACCAAATTTACACTGTACTACAAACTGTATTGTGCCATTAAAAATATATTATTTACAAAAATATGAGCTGTGTACTTACTTTTGTGAGATACTGTGGATGTATATATATATATATATATATATATATATATACACACACACACACACACCTGACAAAAAGTTAGGGCTATTTGGCTTTTGGTTGATATTTCAGGTGAACATTTTAAATGAGCTAATTGAGACGCTCTCTTACCTTTAGAATGCACATGTCAAACTGTTCAATGTTTCAGTACTTTTTGCTGATCTCCAACAAGGCGCTTAATGGCAAAATTCACAATGGGTGGGTTTTTTCTCTGAATTTTCCCAAAAAATTTAAAATTTTGGGGGGTAAAATTTAATTAGAATTTAAATTTCCCATTTAAATCGTTCACACGGCTTTTTTGCCCGGGTTTGGGGGTACTGCCCAAGGATTTGGGAGTACGGACCAATCCGTGGGAATTACGGTAACCACTGCTTTAGGAAATGGATTTGTCGTCCTCCCCCTTGGGAATGCCCCGGGGGGGAAGTGACATGCACGTTATTTACGGGCGGGGGGCGTAAAAATATTATTATGGGGCCCCGGGGGGCGGGCCCCCGGCCAGGAGTTATGCAAATTCACAATGGGTGTTTGACTCTGAATCTCCCAATAAATTTAAAATTTAGGGGATCAATTTGAATTCGAATTTAAGTCTTCCTCATTTAAACAGTCCATTTTGACATCACGAGACCAAGAAAACACCTTACTATTTATCAACAGTACCTCACCATTGCGATGCTTCAAGCGGGATGTTCTCAGATGGAAGTGGGCACTGAGCGTAGTGTGTAATCAGCAGGTCACGACAGAGATACAGAGAGATTGGAAGCGTCATAGAAAGGCAAAGAAGTGGACGTCCTTCGACTACATCACACATTGATGACGCTTCTTTGTAACCAATGCCCTGCGGAACTGGATGATGAATGCCACACATCTCCAGGCATGTTTAAGGGAGCTGAGAGGCAACCAAGTGTCATGTAAACGGTGACGAATGGTCTGACATCAGCATGGTCTGCTTGCTATATGACTTGAGCACACCACCAGTGTGTGGAAATTGTCCAGGGTTATGATGGACATACAGGCTCGTTTTTATTAGATGTAAGGGAGATGTTGACTTTAGCAACATGTAAACATGGAGGGTATGGATAACTCCGGTGCTGTCCAGCAAAAAGTGGGATGGATTTCTCTGGTATCATGTAAGGTGTGGGGGTAAAGAAATTCCTAAGTGTGGTTCCTGCTCAGGGAAACACAGAGTAGCGCGACTTGTGTGAAGCAGTACCCAAATATATGAGCTTTGACCCTGGGGAAAAGTTTGTACAGGGTGAAAAGTCCTACAGCCTTTATTGGAGGGGGAGCGATATGTGGCAGAGCAACCTCAGGTGATTGCATTCCTTTGCCACTGAGTAGTTTAAAACAGGAGACCTGCAAGTGATGTGCCACCGAGGGCTGGCTTTTCTGGCAGTTCCCACATTCCAGGACAGGCTTTTGGCCGGTCTCTGGAGGCCGATTAAAAGCCTGTGGCTCCAGTCATTATGGGGCTGTGGTTGGGTGTCTGCGCTAAAGAGCAATGCTTGAGCTAACAAGCAGCCTCTTACTCCCCAGACTTGTGGGGAGTCTGTACAGTATACAAAGCTGTGTATTGTTTGGGCTTGGGGATAGGTCTGGACCCTGCTAGACAGTGACTTCTCCTGTAAAGCAAGTGCCAGACAGCCAAGATTTTTGTTATGCTTTGTGTACTGACCTGTGTCTGAATAAAACTGCCTGGGTCGGAATGACCTGAGTGCCATAATCCACTTACAAAAGCAGCAATCATGAGAGCAAAGGGACCCCAAGGCTGGCCCAAGATGGCGAACAAACACGAGTGAGTGTTCACAATTAAAATCCACACCCAGCCTAAAAAATAGTGCTTAGTCACAGCTCTGATTAACCAAGACTTAGATAACCAGAGCTACAACTAAACGCTGTTGCTCAGAATAAAAACGCATCCGTGTTTTTTCTGTGGCTCATAGACATAGCTTTGGAACTTAAAGGGGTTGTATCATTTGAACTGTTTATGCTGTTCAGCTAATTCTCTGAGATTGAATCAGAAATCCAGGAGGGAGTCTCTCCTCTCAGCAGGCATGTCTCTCCTCCCAGGAGGCGTGTCTCCCCTCACTGAAGAGTTGTGACATCATCATTCTGGGTGAGGCAGTAGAAGCAGAAGGATGTTTGCAGAGAACAGCTATACAGCCTCCTGCATGCTTGTCATGTGTCTGCAGAGCTTCAGGCTGACTCCACAAGCTCCTTGCTCTGCTATAAGCAGTTATACAGTCAGCCTGAACTGATGAAACATGTGAGGAATGTACACTGCCCCCCTCCCCCTCGGTTACCAGACAGCAGTCTGTCTTACTGGGTTATATGGAGCAATGCACACGGCCCTCCTACCCGTCTCTCCCCCTGTTAACAGGTAGGAGCCTGTACAAGACTTAAACAGCCAGTAATTGCTGAGATCATTCACCCTAGAGCTGGGAGATGAGTATAGAGACAGCAGCCCTTGATTTCACTATCGATTTTAACAGCTCAGAGGGGCGTAAACACAGTGTGCAGGCAGCCAATAACAGCACAGGGGGCATGTCTGGGGCGTTTCCTGTTGGGGGGCATATCCCAACAGGCTGAATGAAATGTCAGCCAGCCAATCACAGTGCAGGGGGTGTATCTATGGGGTGGGATCCAGCCAGGGGGCATGTCCCGACCAGCAACAGCAGAAATAGAATACAGATTTACAGAAAAGCTCATATCTGCTAAACCAAGTGACTGAGGTAAGGCAACCCAATTACAAAAGTGCTTATTTTTACTGTCCCCATAATCTGAGACATGATTGTTGTAGCGATACAACCCCTTTAAACTCAGTGTTTGGATTTTTATTTTCAGGAGAGCTGGAACACTTTTCTGTAATTACGATTCATGGTTCTGTGCATCGCACATGCTGTGCCGTTCAACTAGCTCTTAGTAAAGGCTCATTCGCTACTGCGATCCATCTACCCTGCAATAAATTACTGCAGCGGTGGGGTAGTGGACTAACCCCTTTGGTAGATATGACAGCATGGCTGTGGGAATCTGTTACTTCAAAGACAGCCACAAGCCCTAGAGCCTATATGTGGGTACAGTGTGAAAAGGCCCACAGGCCCATGGACTCCAGTGTTGGAACCAAGTACATTTTACTAAAGGGCAATGTTTTCGGAGGGCTCTATTCACCAAAGAGAGGGCAAAAAGGGTTCCATTTCACAGAACGGCACATGTTAAAAGGAACCAAGGGCCACAGGTATGAACTTGTTTAGGTCTAAAACTCATTTTTTGCCCATAGGTTACTATGAGCAAAAGAGTGAGTTTTAGACCTAAACAGTTTCATACATGTGGCTCAAAGAGAGAGAAACGCACTACAGTCACAGCCTCGACTGCCATGATCAACCGGTTGAGTCTATCAATAGGGCAACTCACCAAAATTTTATACTGACATAGTTAACAGGATTGCTTTCAACAGAGAGATATTTATTGTGTAATAAATGATTGTCAAAGGGGTATTTCAGAGTACTGAAAGGTTATAAGTCTGTCGGGGATAATTAAAAAATGAGGGGGAAACACTTATCTTTTGATCCTGTGCATCCCAGCAATTTTGCCAATGTCAGTGATTGCAGTCCACATCACCGTTCATGTTTCATGGGACCCTGCCACCAATTACAGGCCTCAGTGATTACATACAGTGTGTCCAGCAAGAGACTATGAATAACTGCAGGGTGATGTGAAGAATAAGTGGTGGCCTCAAAAGCCAGGATCACCGTAAACAGGCACGAGCAGTTTTACAAGGTAAGGCTTTTCTTTTTGTCCTATTTTATGTATCCCCCGATAGCCGAGTTGTTTTGGAATACCCCTAAGAAAAATATGTCCTTCAGCACTGGGTGTATGAGGACTTGCTACTGTTTCTAGAAATGTCATCAAAACATGTTCACAAATCTGATTAATACAGAGAATGAAAACTGTCCAGCATGTAGATAGATACTTGACCCGAAGATTTAGAATTATATACCAGCAAAATATTAAAGAAAAACAAAGCAAATAAAAGCTCACTACAGAATTTTCTTTAGTTCTTTTCAAATTCTACTCTACAAATGTATGTGGTATCAGGTTTAAAATGTACAGAACACAGTGTGCCACCTAGTGGTGTCACCGCTAGATACAACCAGTCATTGAGGTGGCCGTACACATTCGATAAAAGGCTGCTGTTGGGGAAACGTCCATCTGGAGCACAATCATTTGCCAACACATCCATACACATTTTACTTCATGTTGGCCATTACAATTTTCCAGACTACCCTTACATGGGTAATGGCATCAGGGAACAATTTCCCCAGTATTGTTCTGGAAACATTACTTCCCAAAAGATCTTCTGTCTAACTCCTGCATGAAAATCTGAAGCACAGTCGACTTCTTCATGATAACTGTGTGCTATAAATCAGTGATTCTTTTGGTCAAAATTGTCTTCTCATCAACCTTAAAGGGGTTTTGCCACGATCTCATTTCATACCTCCTGCATCCAGCTCTGTGTGCTCAGAAGGGGTCATGTGTGATTTGCTTGAATTTCATATCATGTGACCCAGCACGATGACATCACCAGGCCTTTTCTCTCTCTAGTGAAAGAAAGGTCTGTTTATGTATAGAATTGTAAGTAGCTACACTGTAGCTCAGAGGTAACATTTTTTGCTTTACAGCACAAGGGTCTTTGGTGCAGGAACTTAACCTGTGGATTTTTTTTCCTCTTTATCAATGCACAGCCCCGATTGAGGTTTCTTTTTTTTTTATTTGCACCATTTGACTTTTTACTAACTAGTCCAAAGGACAGTAGAATGACAGCACCTGGGGTTTGAACATTCAGTAGCTACCTGAGAAGAGGTGATGCCTGAGCATGTGCGACTAGGACTGAGGAGCTCACAGCCCTGGTCGCAGCCCCTGGAGATGAGCTATAAACAAATGGATCACTAAAGGAGCAGCTAAAACAAAACCGGTGCAGAATTTTTAATAATGATGAATGGTGAAAATGTTTATTATTTAATTTTCAAACTTCCCACGTCAATATTACTTCATGGCAAAACCCCTTTAAGCTGTATGGGCACATTGTACTTTTCTAATGTGTTATTTTACAAGCAGCTACATAATAAAATATAACTATAATAAAGTTAAAAGAAAAGTGTAAAATTCTAATAAAAGCAGACTGCAATACTATGAATTAAATAAAAAGGAAACAAACGTTGTCAAATACATTTTTTGTAATGGTTTTTCCTTAAAAATTCAGTCTTATATTGAAAGTATTCATAAAATAAGATGTGGATTCCAATTACTAATGTGCTCATTAAAAGCACAGTCTCTATAAACCAATTGGTACCGTACTTATTTCTATGGTACTTCACATATAGTGTCAATGGCAGCTCCATCCTATTTAAAAGAGTAAGAGCAGCGTGCAGCACTATTCTTCCTGTCAAACATCAGTACAAGCTGGAGTCTCATGTGACACATGGCACTGCCATCATCAGAACAAGATGGTGTCATGTGACACATGGCACTGCCATCATGGCTTCTGCTCTAGAAGTCAAGATAGTGTAAACAGAGCACAAACCGTTCACATTAAATCATAGTCAATTAGATGTTGGGAGCATCATTCCTTGCACAAACATGTTCAATAGTTTCTCAACATTAGTCAGTAAGCACAGGGTGGGCCATTTCTATGGATACACCTAAATAAAATGGGAATAGTTGATGAGATCAACTTCCTGTTTGTGACACATTAGTATATGGGAGGGGCAAAACTTTTCAAGACTGGTGTTGACCACGGCGGCCATTTTGGATCCAACTTTATTTTTTCCAATGGGAAGAGGGTCATGTAACATCAAACTTATTGAGAATTTCACAAGAAAAACAAACAAATGGTGTGCTTGGTTTTAACACAACTTTATTATTTCATGAGTTATTTACAAATTTCTCTTTGTTTACAGCCATTGACTTGTGGCAGAGGTTAACACATGAGGAGTGGATAGAAATTGTGTTGATGTCTGGTGAACGCAGTACCCGGGTCACTGCAGCAGATTTCAATGCAAGAAACCCTACGAGATCACCCATCTCCCATGCTACAATTAGCAAACTGCTTGCCAAACTTCGTGAAACAGGTTCAGAGTTGCATTTGGCAAAATGTGGATGCACGAAAACTGTCACAAATGAAGAAACATCAGTGGCTGTCCTAGCTTCATTCAGCAAGAGCCCACAGCGTAGCACTCGCCGCATGTCACTGGAGAGTCAAACAGCCCTTTGGCGGTAATTAGCTACACACAAATGGCACCCTTACAAAACCCAGCTGCTGCAGCATCTCAACAAGCATGTCCCAGATCGGCCACTGAATTTGCAGAATAGGCAAAACAAAAATTGGAACAGGAGCCTCAGTTTACACAGAACATTATGGTCAGTGATGAGGCAAACTTTTTTTGTGAATGGTGAAGTTAACAAACAAAACCACCGCTATTGATCTGACACTAACCCACAGGGGATAGATCCCTCCAAGACTGTTGGGACACAAAAATTGGTGGTACAGTTTGGTATTTGGGGTACAAAGATAGTGGGGCCATTTTTTCATCAATGGAAACCTCAAACCTGAGGTTTTCCAGCAAGATGGTACACCACATTATGGGTGTCAGGTCCGAGCATTCCTATATGAACAGTTTCCTGGAAAGTGGATTGGTCGTCGTGGGAATGGCCACTAAGGTCTCCTGATCTGACCCCCTTAGACTTTTATCTTTGGGGTCATCTGAAGGCAATTGTCTATGCTGTGAAGATACAAGATGTGCAGCATCTGAAACACCGGATACTGGAAGCCTGTGCTAGCATTTCTTCTGCGGTGTTGCCATCAGTGTGTCAAGAGTGGGACAAGAGAAAGGCATTGACAATCCAACACAATGGGCAGCACTTTGAGCACATTTTATAAGTGCTCATAACCTTGTAAATAACTCATGAAAGAATAAAGTTACATTCAAACCAAGCACACCATTGTTTTTCTTGTGAAATTCTCAATAAGTCTGATGTGTTACATGACCCTCTTCCCATTGGAAAAAAGTTGGATCCAAAATGGCCGACTTCAAAATGGCCACCACTGTCAACACCCATCTTGAAAAGTTTTCACTCTCCCATATACTAATGTGCCACAAACGGGAAGTTGATATCACCAACCATTCCCATTTTATTTAGATGTATCCATATAAAAAGCCCACCCTGTATATTGGGCAGAGACCAAATCACCCCTTAACAATACTAAAGGCTTCAAAATGATAGTTTTTTTTTCCCCTAGGTAAATGTACAGCATCCCTTCTGCACAATTTAATAGTGTGTTGTGACACTTGTTTGCTTCTTGCTACCATCAGCTGCTGTATTACATAACAGAAGCCAATAACCAGGGGACCTGTCATCCACTTATGCATCTCAAAAACTTAGAATATGATTGAAAAGCTACTCTGTAATCAAGTGAAATAGAGAAACCCATATGTTGTATAGACTCATTACACATAGAGCAGCATGTTTCAGGCATTTCTTTCTTGTGGATGATTATGGCTTACAGCTAATGAAAACCCAGTATTTCAGAAAATTAGTGTATAAGACCAATCAAAAAATGAATTGTTATCCAGAAATGTTGACCTACTGAAAGGTCTGTAGAATATATGCGCTCAATACTTTGTCGAGGCTCCTTTTGCATGAATTACTGCATCAGTGACATGAAGGCGAGTAGCCTGTGGCACTGCTGATGGGTTACTGAAGCCTAGGTTGCCTTGATGACTGCATTGCTGGCCAATCAAGGACAGTGATACCATGGTTATCACACCAGGTACTGGCACTTTTGGCAGTGTGGGAGGTGCCAGGTCCTGCTGGAAAATGAAAATGGCATTTCCATAAAGCTTGTCAGCAGAGGAAAGCATGAAGTGCTCTAAAATGTCCTTGTAGACGGCTACACTGACCTTGGACTTGACATAAAGCGGACCAGCACAGGACATAGTTACCCAAACCAGCACTGACTGGAAACTTCACACTGGAGGAAGAGTGGAGTGGCCACAATCTAAACTGCTGGAGGTCCAGACTCTGGGCCACGATTTCCAAATGAAATATAGAATTTACTTTCATTTGAAAACAGGACTTGGGGCACTGAACAGGAGTCCAGTCCTTGTTCTCCTTATCCCAGGTAAGACGCTTCTGCCATTGAGCCATGAGTGACTTGACAAGGAGCGTGACAGTTGTAGCCCATGTCCCTGATAGGTCTGCGTGTGGTGAA
Organism: Phyllomedusa bahiana; assembly: GCA_025379985.1. Lineage (NCBI taxonomy): Eukaryota > Metazoa > Chordata > Amphibia > Anura > Hylidae > Phyllomedusa > Phyllomedusa bahiana. Next base: position 116,019 of record JAODAL010000866.1, read on the forward strand.
AGCACCATCTCCAGCCGCAGTCCACTCCTTGTGACTCTTTCCTAAATTCAGGACTTGCCTTTTCTTGACAATCCTGTCAAGGCTGCACTCATCCCTGTTGCTTGTACACCTCTCTCTACCACACAACTTTCCATTAATATGCTTTTATACAGCACTCTGAACTGTCAGCTTCTTTAGCAATAACTTTTTTTTTTTGTGGCACCTCCTTGTGGAGACAGTCAATTGTCTTCTGAACAACTGTCAGGTCAGTAGTCTTCCCCATGACTGTGTAACCTAGTAAACCAGACTGGGGACCATTTAAAGGCTTACGAAACCTGTGTGTGTGTGACATGAGTCAACAATATTGACCGTTTAGGTTTCCATTATCTGTACGGCATGGTCATTCACCTTAATATAATGCTTAACATACATTGCTCTGTGTGTAATGAGCCTATACAATATATGTGTTTCTCTATTTGACATGAATTATGGATATAGAATAACTTTTCAATGATAATCTAATTTTTGCAACACACTAGTATGGAGGTCACCATTGCAGCCAGAAGTTAGTGCTGGATCCCATGTCATTCAGCAGTGGTGTATCTCACTCATAGGCACATGGAGTAAGAAATATAATAATTATATATATAAAAAAAAAATAAAAATCTGACCTGACAATCAGCAGTATACTTCAAAGTAATAGCACATTTAGTGTTAGGAGGTTGGAAACCTTTATTACTTAAAATAAAGTATGGTGTATCAGAAGCTTAAAGACTGGTGTAGGTCTACGTCTGTATGAGCGAGGCAGAGCACAAGAGTTACACACATTAGTGTAGCTTGCTTTTTCTCTCCTTTCTCAACGTGTGCACCATTGTTTAAGCCACAAGATGCACTGAATGAATAGAAGAAGCAAAGTTTTTTGTGTATTCTGCTCATTCTGTACAACAAATTATGTTTTATACAATACAGAAATGTTTCGCTAATGACATACAAAATCTTTTAGTGGCAAAGAATTAAAAAATACTAAAATAATAATAGATCTGTCCGATCCTGAAAGGAAAATACTTTTTGATAATGACATAGCACCATTGTAATTCATAAAGCAAGGTGAAATAAACAATCTGATGGGGAGTGTAATGCACAACTATTCAGGAGGATCTAGGGAGAACAGCAGAAGTGTCGCTTTTACAATTGGACTAAAGCCTAATCTTCTGGAATTTTAGATTTCCACCTGCTTTAGAGACTAAGGCAAACTGGTGTGTAAATCATCCTCAGGAGAACTAAATAGTGGCTACAAGTCAAAATAAAAAAGGGGGCCTATGGTACCCTCAAATTTTCTACTCTAAGCAATGCTTTGGAATCATTAACATAAGGGAATGAATGACGTAGGCGAGGGGAGTACACTCAGTTGGATTCATCACTTGACGTGGACGCAATGTCCAGATCAATTGATCCATTGGTGACTACAAGACGGAGTCTTTTGGAGGGAGTGAATGGGTTGAAAGTCACATTTTTCTTTTTGTCCTCACCACTCACTATTTCAGACTCCTGTGAGGTGTACAGGGTATTCACAGTTCCCTCGCTTTCCGGCACCAGGCACTGGTGTACTCCTGTAACAGAATGCCTCCTTTTGAGATTATTGTTAAAACCCAGTTCTACATATGGCTTTAATGATAACTTAGGATCTAACTGCATTTCAACAGTGAACAGCTTGTGTGGAGCAGAAAGACGTTTTTGAGATCTAGCACTTGCAGCTTCATTTGTGGCTCTTACATGACCATTAAAATCCAGGTGTTCCCTTGGCGGCTTAAGGATACTTTTGGTTTGTGTCAGTCCTTTCTTATCCTTTAACTGCACTGGTCTGGATCGTAATGAGAAAACCTTACTTGCACATGACCTAGTAAGCTGTTTAGCGGTCCCATTTTCACTGGTTTGCTCAATGGGAGCTCCATGTGAAGTTGTAACCAATGTGGTTGCCGTAAGATCGCGTTTTTGTCCAGAACGTGGACTATGTTTATCCTGGGATTGGTGGGTTTTGCGTGCAAAGGATTGGTGGGGGCTTGGAGTGTGCGTGTTGTCATCAGGTACAGCAACTCTTGATTTGCTCAGATTTCCAGTGATATCCCGTGTCAGTCCATGCTTTTTGGGTGAAAAATTATCAGATTGCATTATGTAAGAGCATGTATCATTACTGACACTGGCTGTGTTTTCATGTACAGAGGCAGCTGGTGAAAAGTCCTCTGCTTCCTGAATTTGTAACAGCATTTCTGAAGGCGATCTATTCGAGTCTACAGGGGACACTACAGCATTAGGTTGTGGATGATCCATAGAGAGATCTACATCAAGATTATGTCTGTTTTGCCAGTCAGACTCTACTATGGGACTTGATGCAAGGCTTTCCACCAGTTGAGAGTCAATAGCATTAGTTACTGGTCTGCTAGACTGGGTATCAATGGAGCTTGAGATGCTTTCACTACATTCTACAAAAAGTTCCCCTTCTGAATTACCTTCATTACAAGACATAAGATTTAAAGGATGATCTTTGGCATCTTTAACCAAAGCAACCGCTGTAGCTTGCAGAGATGATGGAGATGAACTGAGGTCTGGATGCTGGGATGTGTCAGAGCCCACCCCTAATCTCACCACACCAGGACTGAGATTTTGCCTTTGAAGTCTTATTACAACTTCCTTTCCAAGTTTACAGCACTGGGTATGATTTGGTGTCCCAGGAACGAGGTTACCTCGACGACACTTTTTGATGTTGTGCAGAATAATACGCACATCCTTTAGTATGGTCCCTTGGGGCAAAGCAGACTTTACCCATTTAAGATGTTTTATCTTAGTACAAAAACTAGAGCAGGAATATGGAGATGAAGGAGGAGACCTGAGAGTTGAAGAAAAAGTGCAGTTTTTGCCATTTTCACGGCTCCTTCTGAGGCGGATGGTGGTCCTGGAATCTTTGTGGGGGAAAGAAAAAAAAAATGAATCAGCTAGAACATTGATAATTCTAAAAATATTAATATACAGAGCATTATGTTTCTGAGACAAAAAACAGCAACAGTCACTGGTGTTGTGGATGGGAACAAAGGTGTTGTATGTGTGATCCTTTTTAATATATTAGTTAGTATAACACAACGTATGCCTTTGCACATGGCACGTAAAAGCTGCCTGTATAACATTTCTCTAATGTGTTTCTAAAATGGCCACAACATATTATGCTTATAGGGAGTATACCTAGAGTAAGGATGTAACCAATCACAGACTAACAGCTAGGCCCATGTGATGCTTTCTTATCTTACCAACACATAAGAGTATAAAAACCTGCTATTTTGAGAATAAAAACAAAAGTGTATTCAGACCAGCATAGCATGGTGCGATTTTCTCTCTCGGTGCACCTTTATTTATCCTAGGATAATTTGGAGACCCCACTAGGATGTAGAGCCCCTTTGAGGCTCCATCCATAGCATCGGCATGTATATTGCTTGTATGTCCTGTCTAAAAAGTTAAAGGAGTATTCTTATGTGAATTAGCTTTAAACAAAAAAATAAGACTATCAAATACATTGCTGTTTGGACTTTGCCTTCTTTCAGCGCTAGAGCTTTCTTTCTGCTGTTGTGTACTGTATACACGCTTCCCTAGGTTACCACCCACCTCCCTCTGCTCTAGCTGCCCTGACCATGATGACAACACAACTCCCCACTGTATCTTATTCAACAGCAACAGATAATTGTTTATCTTTTTAAATTGACAAACTCTCCAGGTAAACCTCATGATGTAACAGGAGACTAAAATACAAAAAACACTTCCTTAAATATGCCTAATTAGGAAAATCAAATCATCTCACCTGTAATTCAGTTTTTTTTTTGTTTAAAAGTGCTGGCCCTTTAAGACAGGACTAAAGATGGGCCAAGTAGGCACCTAACAGCATGATGGATCACTATGTTGACCACTCTGTGAAACCAAATGCTTCTGAGCTGGAAGAGTCCACTCTGAAAAGTGGAAGCCTGGAAGTCTACATTATGGCCCACAAGTATGAAAACTGTCTAGGTCTAAAACTCATTTTGTAGCCCATAGCAACCAGAGGGCCCCTCGTATTTCATATATTGCTCTAGGAAAAGGACAGGGGCGCTCTGATTGGTTGCTATGGGCAACAAAGTGAGTTTTAGACCTAGACAGTTCTCATACATACAGCCCTATGTGTACACCAGCAACAGTGTAATAATCCTGTGTGCTATGGAGGAGGAATCAACAGGTAAATCCTGTCACACTATGTCCTCAGTGTGATGTGCCTACAGTGTTATGTATATAGACTCAGATTAACCCTGTACAAGCAGCTATGTCCTCAGTTCCCCCTGCACAGTTGGTATCTTCCACAGAAGAATCCTATAATGATCTCTGACTGACCAAGTAAGAGTAAAACCTGTTTCCCTCTATTATTGAGGTAATTATTGCTAATGACATGTATTAGAGAAAAGTCTTATAAATTTATCTACTATCATTTTTTGTGTGGAGGTGATCTGTACTTTTTTAAACTTTGCAGCCTAGTGCCCTTCTGTTCAGACCCTTCTATCACCAATGCCCATCTAACAGGCTGAGCTAGGAATAGCAAAGCTGAAATGTCACTACTGTAGAAACACCCACAGCCTAAACAGGAGGTATGAGCCTGAAGCTGGTTGTGAAGCGTAGACTGAAAAAAAAAAAAGCATGATGAGAATACCCCTTTAAGAAAGCTGCAACAATATGCTTATTGTAAAAGTAAAAACTGCAATTCTAAAACAGGACAATGAAAACCTTTCTTACTCGAGATCCGCTTTTTCTTCCTTGGGGAACCATTCTGGTTCTGTTTGTCACTTTGACGTTTTAGTCTTTGCAGACGACCATCTGTCTCTCTGAGCTGGTATTTCTCTAATGAGGTAGATGCAGAAGGCTCTTGATTTCGCAACCTGAAAGCGCCTTCTCCTTTTCTAGAGAGATATTTTCAGGTATATTATTCCTGTTAGTAGGGAACATGTTTACAACTAGATACGCGTTATCATTAACAATTGCATTATAAAGGATAGGTTCACACCCAGCTGATCTGTGGCAGATATTTCCTCAATTATTCAATAGATTTCAATGGAGTTTGTAAAAGTCTACTCCCAGCCATATTCAGATACACCGAAGGGGTTACCAGTTAGAAATTTATGCAACAAATCTTACCCTTAATAGGCTGACCATGGAGACTGTCAACCAAAAAAGGTACTTAAAAGTAAAACTAAACCTCGCTAATACTTTACTTAGAATCAAAAAAATAAAGCTCACCTCTCGCAAGTGCAGCACTCACACATCTCATTTTTCTCCCCAAAAAAACTGTCTCCGTAAAAGCATGTGATTTCTTCTTCTGGTTTTATGTCCCTGAGAACTTTTACACAAGCAGCGTTTCCGTCAGACGGAACAAACTAAACAGTAGACAGATTACAAAAGTTAGATAAATTGCATTCTTACTTTTTTACGCCAGTAATCTCACACCATGCTACCTCTAACATCACAACCGCTACCTATACTACTGATAGGGGACATGTACAAATCATCCACAAACTCTAGCATGTTTTTTAGGTTAAGCTCCCTGATTTTATAAACAATTTTTTTTTCTTTTAAAGAGGTCTAAAGAACAAAGACTTTGTTGCCACAATGTGCGCCAGAAATTCTGGTGCACTGTTCTTAGTAAAATCTTCCTCTTGCATATTGTATTGGACACTCCGTTTTGGATGCGTTCACACGCAGCTGCGTTTATGCGTTTTTTTGTGCAGAAAGACACAGCAATTAATGCTGTACAAAAAAACATCCACAAAAAAAAAAAAAAAAAACGCACTGTGTTAAAGCACCCTTAGGTTATGTTCACATGGCTTATTGTCGGCGTAATTGCAGGGACGGATTTCGCCCGTAATCACGCCATGTGCTCGGCAGCTGGGGTGGGGCAGGAGGGCCGGCAACCCCATAGACATTCATTATCCACGGCGCATATCCCGCCGTGATCATGGACATGTCACTTTCTCCCCGCTCGCGAAATACGGCGAGCGGGGATAGGAGACGGAATCCATAGTTCTCTATGAGAACTGTGGATTACCGTAACGACTGGGACGGATTTCGCAGTACGGCGCGAAATATGGAAAGAAATCCGTCTCAAAATAAGCCGTGTGAACATGGCCTAACAGTTACAGTCACTAAATAGACAATTCCTTGCAGCTGGAAACTGGCTGATACAGGTGCAGAGCTCCATAACCAGGTCCTGACCAGGCCGTTTACCCCTCTTCCTCACAAGGCCCATTTTCCTTAGTACATGCGGGTTTGATCACTGTAAGGGTATATTCATCTGGTGCGTTGGATCAGTTTTTGGATCCATTTTTAGATGAGTGTCTGGATCAGTGTTTCGAACCCTAAACAGACCTAAACACGCATCTAACAATGAGCAGTGTGTTTTATATTGCTTTAAATGTAAAACACGCATTGGCTTTCAGATGAGTGATGGCCAATGCGTATTTTAAATGCGTCTTTGTGATGCGTCTTTTGGATCCATTCAAGGAATTGACATGCCAATTCTTGATCTGTTGGGACGTAGCAGGCGCCCAATTTAAAACTATAGGTTGTGCTTCTGCTGCAGCAAAAATGCATCCAAACATGCACCTGCTGGATGAGATTTACGCAGCGCATTTGAATGTGTTTTTCAGATTTAAAATGGATCCAACACTCCGTGTGAACACACCTTAACACTTCACCGCAGTCAGTTATGCTACTAATTTGTTCACCTTTTCCCCATGGTACGTTAAAGGGGTTGTCTCGCTACAATGATTGTTTTTTAAAGATCTTTTAATTAAAACCCAAGCAGCTTGGCAATATATGTTCATTACAAAATGTCCTACTGATTTTGAGTTATCCCTGGGAGTAGGAGCGCATCAGCTCCTCAAATCTCTATAGCAGCCGACCTGTTGATCTTTATCTCACTGGCTGTCAGTGCTGATGACTCATCACCTTCTGAATACAGGTGGAAGCACAGAGCCCCTCCCGCACAGTATGCTTCTGTAGGGGAGGGCTCTGGCTTCTGTGTGGATTAACCCTGTGTGTGCCTGCTCCCTCCTGCTCTCTACACAGATTGAGGAGAGTAGAGGTGAGGCTGATCTGTGGTCAGTACGATGTGACAGCAGTGAAGTGTGTTACTATAATCATGATGTGTCTGTGGAGCTTTGACTATACTAATAGAACAGATCAAGGGGGCATGTGAACGGTTCATATCCCTCCCTGCTCTGCTGTATATGTGATTATAGTAACACTTCACAGCTGCCCTGTGTCTGTTCTGACAGGGTTTGTTTGTTGTTGCTTGAGATGTCCCTGGAGATTTGTATGCTAAGCAGGGGGTAAAGGAACACTTACATCCCCCCCTGCTCTGCTATTAGCATACACAGCTTCACAGACCTCTCCACACTCATAGATCAGCCCTCTCCCTGCTGTCTCCTGACTGTGCAACTGATTCAGTAGTGAGCAGCAGATCTAGGCAGGCACACACAGGGTTAACTCTGGCATTAAACCCCCTTGCCCTCCCCCTGCTGTATAGAAGTTACTGCAGTCCGAGGAGGAGAGCTGTCTGTGTGCTGAGGGGAGAGGGGAAGGGGGAGAAGAAGAGTCAGACAAGAAGCATGCCCCCGAATTCAAAAATCCTATGCTGCCAGACACATTGAAGTAGGCTGAAAGCCTGTAGTGAGACAACTCCTTTAAGCTTTGTATCTGGGTATGATAACACCCAGCAGCTCATGCAGTTACTGGGCCCGAGTGGTCACATAACTGCTACTGCTGGGAAGCAGGAAGCCAGGAGGCTTGAGTGCTGTTTTAGGCTTGAGGCTGGGAGTCATGAGCGTCACGGCATCTAAAGGATTTGACAGCCTGCTGTATCTAACAGCCAGCACCCAGGGTACTCCATATCAGGTATATCTGTCATGGAGAGTTAAAGGGGGTTGCTCACTACAATGATTAGCTTTTAACATGTATGGACAGATAATTTTAGACTTTTTGTAAACACTTTGCTTTGTTGATTTTTCTTGGGTGAGAAGATAAAATATTTAATCTCCTATTAGAGCACACAAGTTTCTGGTTACAACCATCTTTCTCCACCTCTTCCTGCTCTCTAATCTCTCATTGCTCCAAGATGCCATTAATCAGGCCGTCCGACCATAGCGAGTCACCTCCTGCAGAGCCTGATCTCCGGTGACGGACATTGAAAGCCTTTCCTTTAGCCAAGTAAACAGTCTTTAGAACTTGGCAACCTGACGCAATACACAATTTCTTGCACTCGTCAGTGTAACATTAACTGCTAAGAATAGAGCTGATGTGTCAAATCATTCCTATAGACTCACCCACTGCCTGAACAGCATGTGTGATTCAAAAGCTGACTGTGAAACTGCATGGTGAAAAAAACCCTTTAAGGAGTTAAATATCTAGATATCCTTGTAACAAAGATCATTTACAATCCGTGTAAACATCCCCAACTACAGTAGCAATGACATTAAAACAGAATCCCTAGTGACTGGCACTTAAATTCATTTTACTTTGATTATAATACTTCTGAAAAGATGAACTGTACAGTAAAACCGTCCAAATTCATGCAGTTAAAAAAAAAAAAAAAAAAAACACATACCTTGCAGTTAGGTCGGCAGTCTTACGCACATGTAAAAGAGCAAAAGGATGAATAAAGATGGGGAGGACTAAACAGCGTTAGAAAAGTTTTTGCGTATCATACGCTGACAGTATATGCACCAAATCACCAAAGATTTAACATCTCTAATTTTTTTTTTTTTTTAAAGCGTTTTTCAATAGATATTCCCATTTCCTAACTACAAGGCGAGGTGTTGGGGTGACCCTCACCATTAATACCTATGGGAGCCCTGAATAAAGCCGAGTAGACTGGATCTGAAGCTTTCTTGATGGTCAGAATCATATACTGCTGTATGTCGATTTGGTTAAGAATACAGGGAAGAAAAAAATGGCTGCAAGTCATTTCCTATCAGAAGAACAGGTGCTGCAACCCCTAAACTATGCCTTCTGTACCCTACATTCACTGATCCCGGGCTGCTACCAAACAGTGCAATGAAGAGAAGGTTATGCTCTTCACCGAGATCCATCGGAATTCTGTAAAGAACCTGGTTCCACCAGATTGGGGTGTGTATGGTGAATTGAACCTGAAGGGTCCCCATATGGATTCTCCAAGTAGAGGTAGTTATCACATCTGGGACTTTCACCTACAACCGCCAGCAAAACTTAGGGAATCGCCACACTTTGCGGAAACACAATTGGACACATTATCAAGGCAATTGCGCCACAATTTGTGCCAAAGGATGCACATGCTGCACACCACATTTATTATAGGTTTAAGACAGTTGGTAGAAACCAAAACATGTGCCAAAACATTGGTGTAGTCAGTGGCGTAAAGTAAACCAACCTTAAAAATGGTGTAAAGTTAGACTAGACAGTTTTAAATTGCACTAGATTTATCAACACTGATAAATGTGGTGCATTCTAAGGGTATAACCCCACGACACCTGTCAAAACACTCAGCGGATTCAGAATCCTTAGGGCTTGTTCACACGACATTTTGCGCAAGAAAAGCGGATCTAACAATAGTCAGTGTGATTAACATTGCGTTCAATGGCAAAAGCGCAATCGCCGTTCTCACGGTAGATTGGCGATGCGCTTTTGAGAGCTCTCCTGCACTGCGCTTTTCAGATCCGCTTTAAGAATTGACATGTCAATTCTTCTTGCGTTCTACGCAAGTGAAAGCCCATAGGGAACAATGGAGTGCGCTTTTGGCACCTGTCCAAAAGCGCTCCACACTGTGGGTACGTATTGCCGGCTGAAAGCGCATCCGAAAAGCACAGTGAACAGCTGATGGACCGGAGGCAAGCCGTGGCTGCAGGGGGCTGGATCGGCGAGAGAGAGAGATTGATTCAAAACGCATCCGGAAAGCGGATCCGTAAAACGCATGATACAAGCATGCAAAACGGATCCAAAACCACATCAGCTATTGCGTTTTGAGGAGCCGCTTTTCGGATGCAGTTTTAAGTGCTAGAAAAACGGATCCGTAAAACGGATCCAAAATGTCGTGTGAACAAGCCCTTAAACAGATGTTGCCCAACAAGAATTTTGACCGTTTCAATGTGGATTTAAGGTCTTTTTTTTTTTCTGTAAGATTTACAGTCAGAAAACAAGCGACAGATATCTATGGGGTTTTGGACGAGGTTCCAACAAAAATGTTTGTGATGCATTTTGAACTAATACAGGGCGGAAGAATGAACACGTTCCAAGTTTTTGATAAAAACTGTGGTTTTGAAAACCAACCTGAAAGAAAAAAATAAAATATGTAAGCATATATATGTGTGTGTATATTATATAATATACATCAGTCGTGTGGACTAAAACTTGGATTTTCAATTGAGATCTATGGTGATGACTTTACAGTAATTTTTTGTCGCAGATTCAGATTTTCAAATCCAGTAAAAACGAACTAGAAATACTTGCCATGTAGAAGGATCCCAAGACTTTACACTAAGAGCTTTGATTATTCTGCCCCACACTACAAACATAAAGGCCAGAATACATAAACACATGTACAGACAAGTAAATCCATCCAAATTATCATATAAACGATAACTGTAGTGATGAAAACGCATCACCTCATATGGGCAAACCAGGCACAATATAATGTAAAGTGCAAAATTTTAATATTAAAAATTAGAAATATCAAATTGCAATATAAAGTGGTAACATTCAATTAAAGAGTAAATAACACTAGTGCCAGTGAGGTCATGCTCAGATCTGTTTTTGTTCCTGGGAAGTTGTCAGCATGGACATTTGCACTAGTGCTATAGACTAAGGAATATATGAATGTTACATTTTAGTATATTTGTATAAATTACCTTCAACATACTTGGCGATAACTTTTCTTTATTGTATGATTTTTAAATAATTAATTAGCATTTTATTGAAATTAAATGAAATAAATATTTGATGCAATAGAAAAAACAGAGCTTAAATATTAGGTACAGAAACCTTTGTTTGCAATTACAGAGGTCAGACGTTTCCTGTGGTTCTTGGCATAGTTTGCACACACTGCAGCCGGAGTTTGGCCCACTCCTCCATACAGACCTTCTCCAGATTGGAGGGCTGTCGCTGGGCTACATGGAGTTTCAGCTCCCTCCCAAAGATTTTCGAATGGATTCAGGTCTAGAGACTGGCTAGGTCACTCCAGGACTTTGAAATGCTTCTTACAGAGCTCCTCCTTCGTTGCCCTGGCTGTGTTTCAGGTCATTGTCCTGCTGGAAGACCCAGCCATGACTCATCTTCAATGCTCTTATTGAGGGAAGGAGGTTATTGGCCAAAATCTCACAATACATGGTCTTATCCATCCTCCCTTCAATACAGTGCAGTCGTCCTATCCCTATTGCTGAAAAGCACCCAAAAGTATCATGTTCCCACCCCCATTAAGCACGGTTGGGTTTGTACTCATCCTTCTTCCTCCAAACATGGTGAGTGGAGTTGATACGAAAAAGTTCTATTTTGACCACATGACCTTCTCCCATGTGTCCTCTGGATCATCCAGATGGTCATTGGTGAACTTCAAACGTGCCTGGACATGTACTGGTGTGAGCAGGGCGACCTTGCCTGCCCTGCAGGATTTTAATCATACATGCCAACTCTCCCGTTTTTGGCAGGGGGGTCCCGCTATTTGGGGTCCCCTCCCGCCCTCCCGGGGGAGTTGGCATTTCCCTTATGCCGCCAGCGCCGGGTCCTTAATGCGCTGGTGCGATACTCCGGCGCCGCCGGTCCGTTCCCATGGGCGGGTAAAACGGGCGCAGGGTCTGCTCACCCGCCCGCGGTCTCACTGTGCGGGGAGGAGGCAGGAGATCGCTCCCTCCTCCCCCTGTATGTACGGCGCCTGTGCGCGCTCTACATACAGGTCAGCGGCGCAGGGGAAGTGACGCGGCTGCTCTCATTCCCCCTGCGTCGCTGAGGAAGATCGGGCAGGAGCATGGCCGGAGCTGCAGGGCCTGGTCAGGTAAGTGGAATTTATTATTTTATTTTTGTTAACTACATGGGGGGCTCTGCCTGGCTGGCTACTAAAGGGGGCAACTAACTACCTGGCTAACAAAGGGGGGCAACTACCTAGCTACAGAGGGGGCATCTACCTGCCTGTAAGGGGCACTACCTGGTTATGGGGGCTACTACCTGGCTATAAGGGCATCTACCTGGCTTTCTTCCAAAGCCATTATGTAGTTAGGTGGAGTGGGTGTGGCTTCTTGAAGGGGCGTGGCACACAAAAAGATGGGCGTGCCGATGCAAATTTTTCCCTCTTTAATCTCCTGCTTTTCCATTTTCAAAAGTTGGCAACTATGATTTTAATCCATGACGGCATAGTGTGTTATGCTAGTCTTTGAGATGGTGGTCCCAGCTCTACTCAGGTCGTTCACCAGATCTTTCTGTGTAGTTATAGGCCGATCCCTGACCTCTCAATCATCCTTACCCCACGAGGTGAGATCTTGCATGGAGCCCCTGACCGAGGAAGGCTGACAGTCATCTTGTGTTTCTTCTATTTTCTAATAATGGCACCAACAGTTGCTACCCTCTCACCAAGCTGCTTGCCTATTGTCCTGTAGCCCATCCCAGGGTTGTGCAGATCTACAATTTTGTCCCCGGTGTCCTTAGACCGCTCTTTGTTCTTGGCCATGGTGGAGAGGTTGGAGCGTGATTTGAGTGTGTGGACAGGTGTCAAGCTCAAAACAGGTGCAATTAATACAGATGAGTGCAGAGTAGGAGGCCTACTTAGAAGAAAAACTACCAGGTTTGTGAGAGCCAGACTTCTTGCTGGTTGGTAGGTGATCAAATACTTATTTCATGCAATTTATTTAAAAAATCATACAATACGATTTTCAGAATTTTTTTTTCGGTTCTGTCTCAGTTCCAATGTACCTTCGATAAAAATTAGACCTCTCTGTTCTTCACAGGTAAGAAAACTTCGCCAAAATCATCAGTATCAAACACATTTTTCCCCACTGTACACACACATATGCATACATTACTCCAATTGTGTATATTTAGGAATGGACACAAAATTATTCTATTGAATACTTATAGATAGAACAAGAAAGACCATTTATTTTCCTAACTGTGGTGGTGCTGATTCTTATGTCTGTAGGGCCTGGTTCAGACCTGCATTTGGCTTACCGTTGTTTCATTCCATTTTGTAATAAGTAAAAAACAATAAGTCGGCAATTGATTTCAAAGGTATTTTTAAGATTTTGGTTTAGCTGTTTTTTGTCAGATGTTAGTTTTTCAATGGAAAATATAGTGTAGAATGCTATACTACGGTTGCCGTGAGTTTTAAAAAAAAAAACGGAGGTAAATACCCACTTTTTTTTTTTGACAAGAAAAAACACACACACCATAAGACTGTACTTCCGCTTGCATCAGTTGTCTATTTATGGCTATAGTGTTCTACTCATTTTGAATGTAAAGTCAAAGGCAGATGTGAACCAAGACTATTGATTTCAGTTGGCAAGCATGTGTTTAAAAACTAATGGGCATGATCAAAATTGTCTACCAATAAGGGTGCATTCACATTGCTAATTTGGATTTTTCAGCGTCCCAATCAGCTTCAAAACACTCAATTATATTTTGCAGTTTTCAAATGAGCTTTGGACGAGACGCACGTTTTTAGGAGGGTTTCTTTGGCGCGGTTTGTAACATGGCTTTTATTCTGACTTTGTAATTTTGTGACCAAAATGCGCCACACTGTTTTTGGGTGCTGTAGCTCTCCATTGTTTCTGAAGGGCATTTTACTTGCTGAAAATGGCTCAAGAATGGACATGGAAACAGCGTTGAAAATAAGTAAGCAAAAGTGTCGTATGAACAATGGTTTATAGGAATCCATGGAAATGAACTGGAGGAGTTTTATAGTAGCTTTTGCTGCTGCTTTGGGAGCAGAATCCACGTCAAAACAGCGCCGAAAACAGTGTTCAAATCAGCCGTGTAAACATACCCCATGACTATCTTTGTTGCCCATAGAAACCAATCAGCGCTCAGTTTTCATTTCTTAAACGGTTCTGAAAAAACGAGCTGAGCCATTGTTTGTGTTATAGCTGAAAAATCTGGGTTCAAACAAACATTTCTAAAACAAATTTAGGTCGATTAATTTAATCAATGGCAAAAAATTAAGTATTTAAACACATAATTAGAGATCTACCAGGGCACTAGTAAGAGGTAAATAAAGAGCATTCCCCTTTACTTAGATGATCCAGTGTAACTATACGTGTATGTTCACATGGTGCATTGCGGCCCATACTGTGTGTGCTAAAATACAATGGGTGTTTTAGAAGTACTTCTCAAATACTGGCTGCCGACTCCCATGGACTTTCACTCTCCCCGACACGTAAAAGCCAGGAAGTGATAGATCGGGGAAAAGGGAAAACGTCAGTGTGAGGAAAATTAACTCAAAAATGACAAGCCACCCTGCAGCTCTCATAACTCAAACTCACTCAGATAGCAGAAGCCTCAATTTACACAGCAATTAGCCCCAACTCAAATACACTGCAAATACCCTTCCATATGAAGCTACCCCAGCAGGGGAGGCCAGCACATCAAAGAACATCTTGGCTAGGGCGCTGTTCAAGACCGGAACAAAAGAGCTAGGAGACAGCCGGGCACCGATATTTCACAAGGATTTGAGAGAATCGTTTATCACAGGTCCACTCCAGTTTCATATTTTAAAATATGAAACATCCCACACGTGTAACTGCCACTCCCACTTTCGTAGGGTGCAGGGTAAGGGAGAAATCTAAAGCTGGCCTTAGAAACCAAGTAGGATAGGCATGTATGGTACCAGGCCGTAGCTTAGGCCCATCCGGTTCCCATGGTGTCACTGGCTCAGTTCTGTGCCAAGGCCCTGACGCAGTATGGCGCATTTTGTGTTTCAGCCAAAAAAACGGCATTGCCAGAGAGGGAGGAGTTTGTAGACCGTCCCAGTGGTCCGAGTGTAGGGGGTGTGACATGGGCTGTCTCAGTTCTGTTATAAGCAGAAGCTCAGGTTTGCCTATTGTCGTTCTCTTTTGGAAGGGGTACAGTAGCGTCCAGAACCAGCAGGCCACATTTAACCCCGGTGTGGGCCCAGCACAAAGCCAACCTAAGGTAACCAGACACATCTTGATGCCTCTTTGTTTGTAACCATATCCTTATTTGCACCTCTGACCAATATCTGTATAGTATTGTCCCTATGTATATATTGCTCGTCTAGTGCGCCTTCCAAGGCAAATTAAGCCTATAAACTTTAATCTGGGCTGGTTCGTTGTCTTGATAATCAACCTCACCCGCCTTATTCTCGGTCTCTATTATATCGCTACCCAAGCCTGGTTCCTGGCCTTGCTGTAAGTCTGTAACAGACCGGTCTTATAGCTAATGAGGAACTGGTGGCAGTACTGGGCTGACAGAGTTCTGTTTAACCAGCGTCGGTGAACAGATCTGTCCCAGCCATTCAGGGTTGTGGACGAGTGGCATCCTCTCGCACTTCCTGGGTCTCCTTGTGCCCGTGTGGACAGGGGTTAACTGTGAAACCGAATCCAGCCGACCTTGTGCATCCCTAGGGTGAGCACAAAGTCACGACACACTCCAAGTCAGGCCGTTGACCCTCGAGTGGGCCCGCCGGGCAGTTTTTCCCGACAGTCGACTTTTCATAGCTCTCAATGAGAGCTATAAATTACCGCAATTGTTCGGTGCATTTCGGGTGTATTGCAGCACAAATACACACTGAAATACGCCCCGCAATTACGCCATGTGAACATACCCTTATAGAAAGAGGCTATAGGAAGCCATGTGTTCTTCCACACCTTTGTCCTGTTCTGAACTAGAGGAAAATTGGCTAGCAGTGTTAGGCTAGGTTCGAAACCTCCACTGCAGCAGTTGCACTGGATTTGTTATGTGATGGACACCAATCGTGCCCAACAGACTGACCTCAGAAGTGTCTATCATGATGTCCAATATTTTCACCAAAAATAGAGCCCCATGCAGCTCTATTTTTTCCATTATTTTTGATGGAATCTGCAACTAAAGCTCTGAACGTAACATCCAACGCAGATGTGAACCTAGCTGTCAAGACCAACCACAACTAATAGCACTGGTTATGACTAAGGTCCCTAAATAATTCACAAGTGACCACATAACATTGGGATTTACTAGTTTCCACTCTAAGGTCTACCAGTAGACAAGTTAGAATTATTTGGCCATGAATGTAGTGTAAAATTTGATTTCATAAAATAAAGGAAGACCTGCACAATTGTACAAGAACGTGTTACAGAGCCAAACATACAGTATTGGAAATTATACCGCTTTCTAACTTGACATGTGCATGCGTACCAGAATGCAAGCAAAGTAGATCCACCTACCATGATTAATGAAAGCTGCAGGACCAAGCCACAGCTGAGCGCATCTCTTTCTGGTAGAGTACATAACACTAAAGTCGTTCTCACCAAACCGAAGGAGGCTCTCATCAGCTTTAGTAAGCTCAGCTATGCAACCGACAAGCAATGCTATTTTTTCATTCTTTGCCCTTCAAAAATAAAAAATACAATTGTAAGAAATAACTGAAAAAAAAGTTAAATATGCCAAACATATGATACTAAATTTCCATTGCACTGAAAACTTGCTTGGTTTACTTTTATGCTCATTTATCAGGGAATAAAGTTATAGCTCCAAGGCCTGGGTCATATCTGCATTGGTGGAACCAGACCAGTTTTGTAAACCAACAGCACCGGCTCAATGGGATTGGTCAGGCATCCGTCTTCGTGTCGGTCATCGTATCGGGAATAATAAAGCAGCATGCGACGCTGTATTTTTCCTTCAAAAACGACGGAATCTGAAACGGAGGTTCTGTATGGAATCTCCAACACAGATGTGAGCCAGGCCTAAAGTGGCAATGTGGGTGGGATATCACAGTTTGATGCAGGGTTCCCCCCTCCCCCCCCCCCACCCCAAACCCTTATGCACCAGGCATGAAAAGCCCTAATGACCAGCTAAAAGTTTCAGTTTTTGCCTCTGTGTTTCAACAGTCATAACTATATTTTTTCAGTGACATCGTTGTACTACACCTTGTTTTATGGAGGAGAAGATGTATTTTTGGGGGGCTTAGTTTGAGAATACAAATATATTACTTTTTATATTACGCCACAAAAAAAAACTTTAAAAAAAAAATTAAAGTGGCTTTCTGCATTTTTTTTTTTTTTTTTTAAAAACCATGCATGTTTCACATTAAATAACCTATTGAATTAATTGTACAGGTTCATGTGGCCCTGTGGATACCTAATAGGTGTAGTGTTTTTCATTTTTTTCATTGTGTTTCACATTTGTTTTTAACTTTTTTTTAATCTACACTACATTACATTCTGTGCAGCATGACACAGGCCGCTATCGGGGCAATACAGCAGGCTCACTACACAGACTGGCTTGGAGCTATTCTAGACCCCTAGGGCTATTTGGGGAAAAAGGGGATTAAAAAGGAATGGGGATATAAGGGGGTTTTAAATTTTCTCCTTCCTGGAATCCTGTTCGGCTCAAAAAAAAAAAAAAAAAAAAAAAGTCATGCTTAATTCCAGCTTTATGGTGTCTGGTCATTCAATTTTTATAGATGGAAAAATCCTCCGTTTCACAAAAAGATTTTTACGTGATGCAAGTCTGGATCTTTGGAAAGAGTTCGCAAATTATATACCAAGGTTTTGTAGCAACAATTTTTTGGCCCCCTTTTCGTTTCCAAGGAAAAACCGATTGAAAAAAGGATCTAAAGCCCCTCCCCCCGTAGGAACTTTCGCGTACGGAATTTTAGAAAGCAAACCAAAAAAATGTGGGTACAGGTTTACTTTGCAGCCATGGCACAAAGCATTTATATTTTACATCACCCCCACCCCCAAAAAACACACAACTAAGCCCTTTGTGGCCCCGGGCAGCCCACGAGCAACAACACTTACATGCGTCTTTAGCAGTGCTGCCTGCAGTGGGCTCCGGTTTTTGAGGTAATGGTTAGCCCCAGATACGAGCGAATGGAACGCTGCTTCCAAGTCTCTCTTCTTTCGGAATGTATGCACTGCCTCCCGCAAGTGATGCCGTCTTCTTATAGATGGCAAAGGGCTGCAAAACACACATTTATACATATCATTCCCATTTACCCATAAACCACCACTGTACTTTAGCCTGTGTAATCATGCCAATCCAATGGCTCCCCATGGAACAGTAAAAATATCTCATCAACCCAAAGAACAAAAAGGTTGTGGCTCCTTACACATTTTCCCAGCTGTAATAGGCATGGCCAGCATTATAATTGTCCGCTATGATTTACTTGGCACTGCTACATCACTGCCTGGGGTTTTTTTTTTGGGGAGGAACCAATGTTCAAAATCCCCTATTTTAAAAATTAATGGACAAATTTGATCGGTATAGGACTATGACATGACTCTCTTGGCATTGGTTATACATAAATCTCATGCTATTAAATCCCCTTTCCCTACCAATGCACAATCCCGTCCCCCTAAGGTAGTTCACATTACATTTTTGGACCGATTGGGATAGTTACCAGAAAAAACAAATCCAAAAACATGGCGTCACTCAGATCCAACACGCAGCGGTGTCTATGGATCCGTGTCGGATGCAGCAGGATCGCACCCTATACTTTGTTATAGGGCTCCTGCTGCATCTTTCGGACCAAGAATTGACATGTCAATTCTTGGAACGGATCCGAAAGACAGATCCGACAAACGCAATGTAAACAGGCATCAGCGATTACTCATGTAAACGCCAACATGTGTTTTACATTGCGAGTAATGTAAAACACACTGCTCATTGTTAGATGTGCGTTTGGGTCCATCTAGACAAACCCAAACATGTATCCAAAAAGTGTATGTTCACACGGAGCAAACATGCCATGTGAATCTACCCTAAAGAAAGAATGTACCCTTAAAGAAATCCCACCTGCACAGGGGCCAAAATGACAACTGACTTTTGGCCTCCAATGCGTAATGGTGGAGGCCTACAAAGGTTAATACTGTATCCACTAGGTGCTTCCTCAGCAGAAACGATAAACAGCATTGCCAAATGCAATCCAAAAGTTGCCTTAAAAAGACCACTTTAGGTCCACCTCTCCTTTAGCTCATTAGACACTACTTTTAGAGACACATGCTTACCTGTAGCTGAACGGGGCGGTTCACACGGCTTATTTCGGGCACGGATTCCAGTTGTATTACGTGCCGTACTGCGCTGCAATACGGCTTGGAATCCGTGCCAGCCATTACGGTAATCCCCAGTTCTCATAGAGAACTGTGGATTCTGTCTTTCCTCCCCGCTCGGCGAATACGGCAGGCGGGGAGAAAGTGACATGTTCATTATCATTATCCCGGGATACGCGCCATGGATAATGAAAGTCTATGGGGTCGGCGGGTAGCGCCCCCCCCGCCCCTTACTCAAGCCGTAATTGCGGGCGAAATCTGTCCCGCAATTACGGCGTGAATAAGTCATGTGAACCCCGCCAACATAGGATTTCTGACTGATGCAACAGTGTTCTGTTAAGTCATGTGACCTGAAAGACAATGCTGACAGGAAACACTGACAGAAAATATGGATCTCTATGCATTTCTAGGAGACTGAACTTGAACCTCCGATAGGAATGCATAAAAACCATTCACTTCCAAGCCACACAACTGCTGTGTGCTCACAACTCACTGTGCAGGTCACAGTTGCGCTTGAAAAAATTTGTTTTCATTTGAAGTTTAAAACAAAGGGTGGAGGGGGGGACGGGACAAAAAGCTGTGTCGTCCTTTAAAATTGAGGTGCTTTTGATATTTTTCCCCTGAATGTAATGTATCATAACACCAAGGCGCTTAGAAGGCCACAGCTACAAGCGCCAAAGCACAAAATGTATGTGCGGGTTTATTAAACCGCTTCATTATGGATTATCATTAGTAACTAAGCAATGTTTCTTAGATAGAACCCCTTAAACTAAAAAATACTGCGTCAGCCGTTGGCCTAGCTGGGCCCGTTGGCCCTCTCTCGGTCACCCCGTTGGCCTAGGGGGCCGGGGTTGGCCCCTTTTAAAACCCTGCTCAGCCGTTTGGCCTAGCTGGGCCCGGTTGGGCCTTTTGCGCACCGTTGGCCCTGCTGGGCCCGGTTGGCCTTATTTTTAAAAGTTCTTGTGTGTTTGTTACGACTGTCACATACTGCTTATTTGTGATCTTACAGTCAGATGATCAGAACTTCTAGCTCTAAGGCTACATTCACATGGTGACAACACGCCGGGTGTTTTAGAAGTTGGCGGGCCAGTACTACTTTAAAAGCCTGTGCCCCCCCTTGATTTCAATTTCCCTAACATCAGCACCAGAAAGAAGTGACATGTCACTTCTTTCTCCCGGTGCGGAATACACGTTGGGGAAGACGACAGGTAACTATAGCTCTCAATTAGATTTTTAAACCAACTGGAAAAAATTGGGTGTGGTAGTAAACAGCACGGTTTTTTTCATTTGGGTTACACAGCGCTGGTACATTTGGTTTTTTGGGGATTTTAAATATAACGGTCAAAAATCCACGAGAAAAATAGTGCGGGTTTTAACCTGGCCCAAGGGTCTTCAGGTAGGTTCACAAGGCCGATTTGGACGCTTAAGTTTTGAAGCGGATTTGGATGCTGAACTATGTCTAAAATATGCCCCAAGAGCATCTTTTCTCACGAGTTTTTGATGAGACTTTTCCATGTGGTTTTTCAAGGAAAATGAAGCAGAGGTGTTTTTATTCTTACTCATTTTTGTTACGCCGTTTTGGGGGCTGAATCCGCACCAAAACCAGCATCCAAAACCGCCCGGGGAACATGCCTTACTATGGTTTCCACTGCATATGAAGGATTTCAGTCCTAATGCGATCTATTCTTACTACTCATCTTGTGACACTATATTGTTATGTTTATGAAACAAAAAAAACATGTTAAAAAAAAAAAAATTATATGAGGAAAAGGGTTTCCCCCCTTTCTGGCTAAAATGTCAAAATCTACAAAATATAAAAACTTGGTCTTTTTTTGGTTTTTACCCCCTCAAAAAAACGATTTAAAACAAATGAAAGGCATTGAGCTCATCGCTGGCATGAAAACAGGACGGAGAGCAGCTTACGCACCTTACGTTCATTTTGTGGGTTCTGAATCCTAGGTATGGATCAAGCACCAAGCTAGTCGCCAAGTCGTCATTTTCACAGAGCTCTTTTGCCGTCAATCTGTTAGTACCCATGATATTATTGAGCTTTGGATCATACTGTAAGTATCTGGTAATCAAAAAGAAGAAAATGTAAGTAGCAGCAAACAATCATTGCACAAGCTTCCTGAACAGGTCTGTTCATGACGCTGATAAACAGTTAGGGTATGTTCGCACAGCAAAATTGCGTCGCATACAGTACGCCCCACAATTACGACGGGTGTTTTGGGAGTCACGCTGATCAGCACGTACTCCTGCAGCCCGGGGGGCCGGCAGTCCACTGGCCCATAGACATGCATTACCCGCGGCATGTATTCACCGCAAATAAATGACATGTCACTCATCTCCCCACGCGTACAATACGATCGTATTGTACGAGTGGGGAGAGGAGGCGTTCTCTATGAGAGCTAGGGATTACCGTAATTGTGGGGCACATTTCCCTACGTATTAAGCGCAGTACGGCACGAAATGCGCGCCAAAATAAGTCGCGTGAACTTACCCTAAGGCCCGGTTCACACGGCTTATTGCCGACGTAATTGCGGGACGGATTTCACCCCGCAATTATGCCAGCTGCCGTGCAGCGGGGGGGCCGGCAGCTCACTGGCCCCACAGACATTCATTATTCACGACGCGTACACGCCGTAAATAATAGACGTCACTTCGCCGAGCAGGGAGAGGAGACGGAATCCATAGTTCTCTATGAGAACTGTGGATTACCGTAATGGCTGGGACGTATTCCAGCGCAGTATGGCGCGCAATACGGCCGAAATCCGTCCCTGCAATAAGCCGTGTGAACGACACCTTAGGCCCCGTTCACATGATATTCAGGGCCCTTTCCACGGGTGGAAACCATAAAGGCTCCCTAAAAAAATTTAAACCCTGAAGGAAAACCAAAAGGGGATACCACAGATGGGGCCTTAGAAATCCAGGGTAAATATATTTCTAAAACAGAGTACGCCCCGTCATATTGGGACAAAAAAGCGGGGGCCCACCAAACCAATTTTAATGGGCCCATGAATTTCCCTGCATCGTTAGTGAGGGGGGCTTTGATGCAGTAAAGAACTGCTCCGGGGGTTCTGAAACGTCCCCTTTAAAGCTAAATCTTTTGGGTAACGGAAAGATTTTGGGGTAGACGGGGAAAGGGTTTACATACACATTCACGTCACTTACAGAACGCAGAAGAAACCCTTTTAAAACCTAAAAAGAAGCCAAAAAACCATAAGGAGCATCAAACATGCACAGGAAATGAAACCCCTCCCCAAAAAAATAAAAGAGAAATAGGATTTTTTTTTTCTGTAAAACCCTATTGAATAGAAACCATAGACAACCCCTCTAATTATGCAAATCTGCTTACTTTGTTATTACAGAGTCCACTGCCATTCAGCATTTCTCATGTGTTAACTTTTCCATTGTCCCAACTCACAAGCTTCGATCCTGGACCATATGGTGGCTCGCCAGGGTCCTCAGGGAATGGGCAGGTGGCCATGCTTGTACAGTTCTCCACATTCATTTTTATGGGAGTTCTGAATGAAGCCCACCCTCTCAGTTTGAAATTCAAAAGAAATAAAAGGGGGGAACAACTGCGCAATAAACCACCATCTCCCCCTTCTCTAAGGCAAATGTTTTCCATTTCACAAAAAAAAACCCGTCCGAAATTTTCTGCGTTTAAAAGCGGGGAAAAAAACCCCCCACTAAAAACGGCTTCCATAACGGGTATAGAAAAAAAACCTTCCTTTTGCCCCACAAACTTTTTTTTATTCCTCTTTTTATTTGCTGGAAATTTTTTTGAAATTGTTGAAAAAAAACACCCAGAGCAGGGCAGAAAATTTACTATTGGAGTCTATGGAAAGGGGCGGATGTTTTTTTGCAGAAATGCGTTGCATTTTTTCAGCAGCTTTTGATAGGCAGTGGACAAAAAAAAAAAAAAAAAAAAAATAACTTTTATGTATTTTTTTAGGATTTGGTTTTCAGGTGTTTTTTTTTTTCCCCCACTGCCTTTGTAACATACCTAGACCCGGGGTTTCACAGAAAAGTTTATGACTGGCCCCCAGATCTATCTGCAAAACAAACAGCCCCCTTTATGACAATTTTCTTTGCAATTGCAAGTGGGCGGGTCAGATAAGTGTGATGCATTTTTTGTTTCCCAAAGGGGCAGCCATCAGTCTTAAAAATGAAAGCCAATGTTACCAAACCAATGCTGCATTTGAAATCGCCTATAAGGGATTTTCACACGGGCCCCTTTGCCTCCGAATAACATCTGCTTTTCAAATGGTCTCGGGTCCACAAAATTTGGACCCGGGAGAGCATCTAAAAATTTCCAATGAAGACAGGGCAGGGGGCCCTTTCACATGAGTGATCGCTGCAAAGTTTTTTGCCCCGCCTGGGGGGCCCCCGTCTTTTGGGATACGACCCAAAGATTGCATTCATTTAAATGCATCGCATTTGAAAGACGGACCGGGCAGCCCCATGCAAACACCGGCGGCGGGTTCCCCTCATGTGAAGGCCGCTGCGGTCGTCATTGCCGGGAGTGATAAACTCACTGATCATTGTTAATGCGTCCCCAAGGGGGGCTTTTCTCTGGCCCAGAGACCATCAGAAAAGGGGGATTTTTTTTACGGAGGCAAGCCTGTGTGAATGTACCCAAAGGGCCCCAAAAAATTTGGCCGCGGGTTCCGACCGGTTTCCGCACCAAAACGCGCTAGTTTTATTAAACAAAGGTTTTTCCCTTTGGGGAAAACCCCGTTAATATTTCACACTCGCGGGTTTTTCCAAAACCCGCGCGTTTGGGAAAAACCTCCTGAAAAACTCCTGGCAGTTTTGGGGTGGCGGGAATCCGCAGCCAAAACCGCCGTATGAACAGGGCCTTAGGGTGCTTTCACACTGTGTTTTAGATGCGTTTTTCTTTTAAAAGTAAAAGAACCCGCATTAACACTGTGGCCCCCTTTTGCACAAAAAAAAACGCATTTGCGCGTGAAAGCACCATAAAAATGCTCAGAGAGGAATGGCAATAACAGTATCATCGATCGATACCAGATGGATTTTCCATAAAAACCAAAAAACCCGGGTAAAATAAGGGGTTAATTTTTTCCCGAAATATTATAAAGTTTATTTTTCCCATAAGCACTATCAATTTATGGAAGAAAAAAAACGGTTAAAAAGGGGACAAAAAAAAAAAAAAAGTTTAGTCATTACCTGTGCTTTACACTCTGG
Organism: Phyllomedusa bahiana; assembly: GCA_025379985.1. Lineage (NCBI taxonomy): Eukaryota > Metazoa > Chordata > Amphibia > Anura > Hylidae > Phyllomedusa > Phyllomedusa bahiana. Next base: position 140,489 of record JAODAL010000866.1, read on the forward strand.
GGTTTCCAGTACACCTGGCACCTACCCATCTCTAAAAAAACACCTCTCAAGGGGGTTTAATAAATCAATTTTACTCTGGGCAAGATGAATTCCCTAGGAGTCTCATCCTAAGCAGAATGGCCCTCTTCACACCTTATTTCGCCGCGATTTGCCGACGGATTGACGACGTCAACCGTGGGAAAAATCAGTCAAAATAAGTAACGCCTTTTTTCTATTGATTTCAAAAAAAACGGCTCGTCTTCACACGACGCTATTTTTCCCGTCCCGGGTTTGGGCGCCGCGGATTAACGAGGGCAACCGGACGGAAAAAAAATTACAGTAATTTATTTACGGAGGGATTCACCACCTACAATAAATGGAATGGGGAATCCGTCGGGAAATCATTACAAATACCCACACTTATGACACTTATTTGCAATTTATTTTCAACTGATTTAAAACGTATTTACGATCGGCAATCGATTAAATATTTTTCTGAAATAAGCCGTGTGAACAAGCCTATAGAGTCGACAAAAGATCATCATTCATATAAAGTAATAACCTTTCGGGCATCCTACGATTAATAAGATACAGAATGGCAAAAACAGAACCCCGGGGAAATGGGTTTGTTTAAACGCCACAATCAACAATGATCCACCACACACCCGCTCGTCACCCAAAAATTATACAGCTGCCGCTCAGCCCTATACCTGGAGGCTGCAGTAAAACTATACAGCAGGAATAAGCACCAGAAAAACAAAGCGCTGGGTGTGAACAGCACATACCACACTGGACTTGCGGGGCAGCTGCTCAGCAACGAGGTTTATTTAGCAATGTCTAGACAGCATTTTGCACATGTAAATCAGGTCAGACCAGGTGCAGAGCGAGAATATTCTCTAAACAGGACTGGATCCCAGTAGAGGGAATGAAAACCGTTCCCTAAGGATTCCTCTCTAATTAATCCCTCCACTGGTATCTTCTGAAAAAAATAAGTAAAAAAAAAAATCCAACCAAAATCCCAAATTCAGCCAGGAAAGAAATCCCGTATGTGTAGTAGTTTGAAAAAAAAAAACAAACAAAAAAAAAAAAACCACACATATGACAAACATCAACGCGGATGTACAAATTCGCCATTGCAATCATTATGTGCCACTACTCAACGTTACCAGTCTGGAGCATATTTATTATGGCAATTTCCCAAAATAACGGTTACTCTTTATACCACATGAGGTTTTGTCAAAAAGGGGGCAGGAGTTCAGAACACAAGAGGTGCAATGTAGCGTGCGACAAAAAAAATAAAAATACACCAAACTTTGGCACGATTAGTGGCATAAAATAAGCCAATTTAATAAAAGTTAAATATAACCTGCACCAATTTGTTTCAAGCACGAAAAGCAACACATGAAGATTGTCGTACAAGTCTACACTAAAGGGCCGTTCACACGGTTTATTTCGGCACGGTTGCAGCCGATTACTCCGGATTTGCGCTGCAATACTCGAATCCGTCCAGCCGTTACAAAACCACAGTTCTCAAGAGAACTAGGGTTTCCCGTCTCCCCTCCTCGCTCGCAAATACACCGCGGGGAGCCCGGTGCAGCACTTTACCCGGGGAGTACGCGTTTGGATAAAAATCAGGGGGCCCGGGCGGGCAGCTCCCTCGCCCCGCCCCTTACTCAAGCCGTAATTGTGGGTGAAATCCGTCCTGCAATTACGGCTTGAATAACCGTGGCCCGGGGCCTAAGATTAGACAGATTATAAAACTCCATCATTATGAGTTTTAGACCGTTTTTAGAAATTTATGCGCCTCGTCTGAAAAAAATGGAGCATGCCCTCGGTAAAAAGGTGTGGCTCCGTGGAAAAAAAACGCGTGGTTCAAAATCCGGCGCTGTGCGGCAAAAAAACATGCCGAAACCTTGGCACAATTGGTGGTATAGCCTTATGCCACCAATTGTGCCAAACCAATGGCTTCGTATGGGGGCAAACACCAAAAATTTAAAACCACACAGCCAACAACAGACGGTGAAACGTAAAGGGGTATCCCGTTTCGAAATTTCTCGCCGCTGCTTGTTGCTAACCGTGTTTTCCAAAAATAACCCCAAAACCCTGTTTTTCACACGATTCTTGAAGCAGTTTCGAATATAAGCCCAAACCCCAAAATAACCCTTTTTTAGTCAGCCCTCCTAGGAGTCACCTGTTGCCACCTCCTGGCAGGCCGTTCCAGAGCCCCGCCCCCCCCCAATAAAACTCCTTTTTAGGCTATTTCACACGGCTTAAATTGGACGTTTTTTCGGCCCTTTTTTGCGGCAATGCCTCAATACGGGGTGAGATACGTCCCAGCATTGGGTAATCCCAGTTCATGTAGAGAACTATGGATTCCGCCTCCTCCCCGTCACAATACGCCGGCGGGAGAGAAGTGGCATGTCTTTTTACTAGGGCGAATACCCTGCTAAAATAATTCAGGGGCCGGCGAGCTGCCGGCCCCCCTACCCTGTACACACGGCATAAATGCGGGGCGAAATATGTGAAAATACCTTAAATGGAGGCCTTTTTGGAAAACTCCAAGGGTTTTCAGGCCCAAGGGTCTGAGATCACTGTCAATGACCCAGGGCCTTCACCCCCTCCATAGAGTGAAAGTGAAAGTTCAATGTATACACCATTATACAATCACACAAACAACCCCTTTAAATAAAGGTGGTTTCTGGGGCCTTTGTTTCTCCAGTATACACACTTTCAAATAAGGCACTGAAAAAATAGACACAGGTTTTTTACTATGGGGTATTACTGGGTTTTAATATAAACCACACCACAGTACATACCCTATGTAAAAACCCGGGGGGATGTGTATAAAACTATACCACAGTGGACTAGGAAATAAAGCCACATGTATGAAAAAAAGTTTATTCTAAAACCACTTTGTTGCCCATAGCAAACCACAAGCTCCCTTTTTATTTCATAAATGCTCAGGGAAAAAAGAGAAAAACCTGATTGGTTGCTATGGGGAACAAAAAAAGCCAGACCAAGACAGTTTTTTATATATGGGGCCCAATGTCCCGGCATACAGTGTCTGCACCCACCGTGTTAAAAAAATAAGCCCTTTTTTTGGAAATGAAAATAATAAGACTGTCTTATTTTTGGAAAAACACGATAGCTGTGATCCTGCCCTGCACATGAATGAGGAGGGCGGCGCTAGCACCATCCTCCTCATTCACTTCTATTGGGATTCTGAGTATGAGGAGCGTGTGCGCTCGGCTAGATCACAGCTAGCAAAGGGCGGCCGGCGAAGAAAATGTCCCATAATGGGATTACGTAGTCCAAACATTCAGCAGATAGAACATGATAAATGTGGCTCGTTGTGAGGGCATGTTCACACTCCATGTTGGATCTGTTTTTAGATGTGCTTGGATCCTTGTTTCAGACCCTAAATGGACCCAAACACACATAACAAGCCAGTGCGATTTTTCACGCTTCATTTAAAAAACGCATCACGTTACAAAGAGTGATCACCAATGCGATTTTTCATAAATCTTTCTGTCGTTCAAAAACAAAAAGCAATTCTTGATCCATTTGATGCAGCAGACACCCTGCACCTGCATGCTGGATGAGATTTACGCAGCGCTTTTTAATGTTTTTTTTTAAATCCAAAAACACATGCCGTGTGAACATACCCTAAGACTGCCTCGTCCAAGTCCTAGAAAGTACTGACAAATCTGCGCAGCTAAGCGATACCACGGCAGCCAATCAGCGGTTACAGTGGTGACATTACGACTGCCGCTGCCCGAAATAGAAAGAAGACCGGGGAAAGATGACCTGCAGAGTCAGCGCTGGAATGGAGGCCAGTACAACTGTTCTAGATTTTATTTTTTTTTTAAAAGCTGGACAACCCCTTTAAATAGCACCAGACCTGTGCCCTGAAACAGCAGAGACAGATTTACCAGAAAAGAGCCAGAAAGGTGATTAGCAAATTACACTCCCCCCCCCCCTTCCTCAGTAATCCTGTCATTCAACAATCCCTTGCTGACTTAATCCCAGCCCCATGCCTAGTGCTGCCAGTAGATGTAATTACAGACGGCAGCTTCAGTCTGGGCACCTCTCGTGCCACCTCAGTGCAGACCTCCACAGCTAAAGGGCCGTGTCGCCAGACAGACCCTGGAATGGTAGGATATCCGAGATGCTACAAGGAATTTGCTTCCTTTATTTTAATACTGAATTTTTGTACTATCTTAGTATAAGTACACACTGGGTATCCTACAAAAACAAAAGCTGGCCCCAACCCCAAAGCTACCAACAGGGGGTCCGGATGAGCCCAAAACCCATGTCTCTTTGGGTATGTTCACACTGCTTATTGCGGCGCATATAGTACTATACACACTGCAATACGCCGCGTGTTTTGGAACCACACGCTGAACAGCGCAAAATTCAAAAGCACAGGATGCCGGCCCAATCGACATGCATTGTCAGCAGCGCATAAGCATGTCAATTGTCCCCACGTGTGTACAACACGATCATATTGTACACGCAGGGAGACGTGTAATCCATAGCTCTCCGAGACCTATGAATTACTGTAATTGCAGCGCACATTTTGCCGCAATACATAAAGCGCAATACATGGCGAAATGTGCGCCAAAATACCACAATTTAACCGTGGAAAATACCCCCTTTAGTAGTGGCAGAGAGCGACCGATTTCCTCTAGGTCACACGGGAAAAAAGACCCCGGCCCATGTCCCTTGCAAATTTGGGGGGGAGTATGGGAGGGCTGTTCAATACAGTTCCTTAAATAGGTCTGAGTTTGGTTTACCAGAACTAGAGAACAAGATTTTAGTTGCGGAGGTAGGCCCCCTCCCCCCAGACCCCGAGTTTAAAGGGTTAACTTGCTGTTCCACTGTGAAGCCGTAAGTTAGCTCCTCAGACACCATCGAGCATGTGCACTGGGCGTATTGCTGCGCACTGGAGACGCTGGGCATTTGTGCTGGTAATCGTGTCATTTCAAAGCTAATGCGCCACATAATGGCCTGAGGCAGTTTTCTGACATTTTAAAATACGCAGCGTGTGATTGACGCCCCATATTTTACATTTGTCTATGGGTACTGTATTGTGAATCGCTTGGGGCGTATTTCAGCACAGATTTCAGCAAAATTACAACCAAAATACACAGTGTGAACATACCCTTAAAGACTCCTAACCCCACCTTATGGTCAGAGTCAAATGATTTTCCTCTGCGCAGATGTTTGGTGCTGGACGCATGCACCACATTATCAGACTTTTTGGAGTGTGAAACCCTTATACATTGTGTCAGATATATTCACATGGCATTTTTGGATGCTTATTTTGACGACGATTGCGCACCCAGAACACCTGTAGAACACTTCCCATTGGAGGCCCTGTTAAATCAGTGTTGATGTTCAGACGCCACCGATTTTGCGAGAATATTTTTCAGTGTGCACTGTCCACGCCTGCCACGGATTGACATGTCAACCAGGTAGTTTCATGCACTATCAATACTTAGGTATAGAGCACGGGTGTCAAACTGCGGCCCTCCAGCTGTTGGGAAACTACAACTCCCATCATGCATTTGTATAATCTAGAACAGTGGGCATGATGAGAGTTGTAGTTTCCCAACAGCTGGAGGGCCGCAGTTTGACACCCCTGGTATAGAGGCAGAGAAACCTACCTTGAGCAGTCCGTTACGTTTCCTAGTTGAAAGTCTGATTGCGAGCACGGCATATTCAACAGAGACAACGCGTTTCGGTGCAGACCATCCTCTAATACTGCTGCTGATCGGGTGTAGTGTGCCCTCACCGCAGTATGCCTGAACAGACAACTCTGGGGTCCATTCTGAGTCTCAAGGGCTGAGTGTAGAGGATTTCTCCAGGTTTCAGTGGGGATAAAAGTAAACCTGGTGACCATGATTGGATGAAGGAGTCCCCTTTAATCATGCCACAGCACTGGACCACAGTGATCATACGGTTACATGGCCAGAGTTTTCCCCTACCCCTGCCATGGTCACAGGCTGCTCTGGGAATGGAGCTGCTGACTACAGACGTGGACTAGGAACCTGCTGACCATAGACAGCGAGTGGTCACTAAGGTGATGTTCACACGGATTTCAACCATATTGCGCTCCAATACGGCTGGAATCCGTCCCAGGCATTACGGTAATCCACAGTTGTCAGATAACTATGGATTCCGTCTCTCCTCCTCGCTCGGAGAGAAAGGAACATGCACATTATCCTGGCGGGATACGCGCCGTGGATAATGGATGTCTATGGGGCCGGCGAGCAGCCGGTGTAATTGCGGGCGAAATCCGTCCCCGCTATTACGCCGGCGATAAGCCGCGTGAACATCGCCCAAGCGGTTAAGTAAAATGTGACAGGTTTCCAGTCCCACCTTTAGGATCTGCACATATCTCAGGATAGGGCCCTCTAAAGGCCTGGTTTACGTCAGCCTTGGAGGTTCAGAACTAAACCTTCGAGGCAGATGTGAGCCAGGCCAAAGTTCCCATTCAAAACGGAGAGAAAATGCGCTTGCACCACTCTCCATTCTGTTCTATTGGAGTTCCAAGCATAGTGAGCTGCCGTCTGCTGGACTCAGAACTCCCAAAAAACAGCATGGAAAGTCCTGTGCAGGGGTAATCGGCTCTCTGTTCTGAATGGAGACTTTTGGGGCCCGTTCCTATGATCGGTTTGGATCCCAGAGGCAAGACCTGCACCCGTCATGCTATCGATATGCCATCAAAGTGTGAGATGGGAAGAACAGGGGATGTTTGCACACAGTCACACGAGCTGGGCATTGGGGGGGCTCCGCAGTAAGGGTACATCCACACAGTGTTATTTCACATCATGGACTTGCCTACAGGAAACCTTCATGAGGTGAATTTCAAAGCCCATAGCAAGTCTGGATCAAAACTGTCACATGCAAATTGTGTGGTGGACTCACTGGAGCAAAACCTGCTGATATGGTTATAGCTGAAGCACTGCCCACATGCCGGAATAAATTATGGGAGCCTCCCTCTACCCCCGCACCAGAGTACGCGCCGAAAACCCAGTCAAACAGCGCTTTAGGGTATGTTCACACGGCGGAATTGTGGCGCGCATTTGCGCTTAATATGCGAAGAGATGCCGTAATTACGGTAATCCATAGCTCTCAGAGAACTATGGATTATGCCTCATCCCCCCTGTGCGTACATAAGTGACATGTCAATTACGTGCTTCGGGATTACGCGCTGATCAGTGCGACTCCATAAACACACCCGGCGTATACTGTACGCCCAACAATTACTCTGTGTGAACATACCCTTACAGGCGCAGTTTTGATGCTTAGCTGGATGATGAAAATTCTCAAATGTCAAAAAACAAGTATATCCATTGAAACAGACGAAGAAGTAAACACCCTGCACATGACACCCCAGAGGGCTGCGGGCAGAACGATTTGTACACACCACATTTCTGGCTGCTAACATACACACCAATATATATTCATAGGCGGCACTCAATGGAGATAAAGCGTTTGCCGAGTGCTTGTCAAATGATTTGGAAGTCCACAGTAGTAAATACATGTATTGACTGCACTCCAAGATTAATACAAATTACAGGATTTTATTCAGACATACGCACTAGTCAGTCTACACGTGGCATCGGTCACCCATAGTGTCCCATTGTTTAAAAAAAAAATTAAAAAAAAAAAATATATATATATATATATATACATACACACACACACACTATTTTTTTTTTTTTAAACAATGGTATTGTATTAAATAGTGTAGGCTTCTGTGCTATTCTATACCTTTTTTATTTTTGTCGTACACTGCCATACAAGGTAAACAGAGGCCAAAGCCATTTAATCCCATGGATAATAGCATTTTCCAACGACTGACGCAGGCCACGTTAGGCCAGATCCACATCTGTGTTGGCTTTACCAAATTCCTGTTCCATTTCTTAACCAGAAAAATAGAAGAGCGCGAACACCTATTGATGTCGATGGGTTTTCTGTGGCTTTAGTTTTGTTCATTGTGGTTTTTCATTTTTTTTTTTTTTTATTTACAGCGAGTTCAATAATGTAGCATAGACAGACAGACGGGCCGGGTCATTGTTCTGGGCATGTGAAGACGTTTTATATAAATTACAGAAATAAACTGATGCAAAACACAAGTACCTGATTTTTTGACGTTCCTACAGGAGGTCAGTTACGAGCCAATCACATAGCTATTTGCTCACATTTGAAATATCCATCATAGTATCATGAGGAAAGATACGTCGACCTATACCGTAACGTCAAGCCTTATAAAGGTGGGAGGGACTCCGCAACGCCCCACTTCCCTCCGGGAGGGACTCCGCAACGCCCCACTTCCCTCCGGGAGGGACTCCGCAACGCACTACTTCCCTCCGGGAGGGACTCCGCAACGCACTACTTCCCTCCGGGAGGGACTCCGCAACGCACTACGCTTACCCTAGTACTGTCTATGGAGTTACAGTATCTTTTCTCATTGTACACTGACGACTACCTCATATGCCGTAACGCCGTGTGAACAGCCCCTTATAAACACCACATAAGGTCTGGTTCACATGTGTTGCATGTTCCGTTAGGAATGAAGGAAAAAATAGCGCTATTGTTTCCATCTCAACGACGGACACAGTGTAATGAATAGGGTCTGTCAGGTGCAGAGGTGTCTGTAGTGAACCGATCTTACAGCTTACATTTTCACCTCCACGATGGAGGCGAGCCCAGCCTTAGCACACTTCTGTCTGTATCAGCTCACGTCCATTTTGGGCTGTAAAGCGGTTCTGATTGGAAAGGCAGATGCAGTTATGAAGCTGTAAACCACCAAATGCCCTCCCAAAATATGAGGGGGGTGAACTCTACATAACACGTAAGATGATCTGCAGGTCACTTAGGCTAGGACTACACAGCACAGTATTCTCCTTTTGTTTAATATTTATAATTCGCTTGTACACTATGCTGCACAGACAGCAATAAGAAAATCCTGAGCTGTAGTCTGTGGATATCTGCGCCAAAAACCACGATCCGGCAATGTTAAGATGCTGTCAGACTTTAGACGCCATTTTAACATATGCTGTGTAGTATAGCAGCAGCTGGTGGATCTCATGGTGTCCGTGAATCCAAATACATGCACCCGACACGGGGTACGGCCACACAGCAAGTGTAAAATGCCGGTCAGATTCCGCCCGCTATTTTATCGTCCTTTCAATAGTTTTGGGGGACAGTTCTGTCCAGCTTGCAGATTCGCCTGTCCCCCTAAACCACTGAATAGCACAGCTTACAGCCAAACACCGGGCAGAAGACTGTGCATGTTCCGAGATTTTCGGACCGCTAGCAGTGTGAAAATCCGCTCAGTGTAGACCACTGAGCGAATTTTCTATCAAAGTCTATGTGGATGGTTGACAGTCGGTCTTCAGACTATTTTCAGACTCGAAAACCGTACCGTGTGGATGGACCCTTAGGTCTCTTGTATTGTATGGGAAGACGCCAAGAAAACTAAACGCGCCGGCGTATTATACAACATGTTATATAATGCGCCAAAAGACGATCGTAGAAAAGACGAGCTGTGGAGACTGCAGCTTCTCTTTTCTATTCTAGTCTGGTCTATGGGGCTGCAGGAACGATCGTATTTTTGGCGCCAACACATAGCTTTATGGCGCTTTCATACAGTGCTTTTTTGTTACACATGCACATTTAACTACCTTTATTGCCGTGCATTGCTGCACATGCAAAGGAAAAAAAAAAAAAAAAGACACCAAAAATGAACTGTGTGAAAGCACCTACATTGCAATGTAGAATACAGCCCAAAATCCCATGGCATTTTCACATTGCTGGACTGCACTGCTGTTTGCGCAACAACCATAAGGTGGATTCCTGGCAGCCCAGTACACTGGGAATCAGACGGCGGCGCAGGGGAGTGTACAACGTTCTCTCTTCCCCTGGATGGTTCCCTCCCCACGACAGGGATTCTTGGTCAGATTTTCAGACGGTTTGCGGATTTAGAAACAGCCTGAACAGCGACAGGCAACGCTCCCCATAGACTTCAATAGTCTGCCAGAAAATCTAACAACCTGTTCATTCTTCTGCTCCGTTTCCAGGCGGAAAATTAGGGGCCGTTTAGACCTCGTTCACACGGCTTTTTCTGGGACTGATTCCAGCCGTACTGCGCGCCGTATTTGCGCTGGTGTACGGCTGAATACGTCCCAGTCATTACGGTAATTCACAGTTCTTATTGAGAACTATGGATTCCGTCACTTCTCCCTGCTCGGCGAATCCACCACGGGGTGGGGGGGGGGGCGGGGGGTGACATGCACATTATTTACTGCGTGTACGCAACGTGAATAATGAATGTCTATGGGGCTGGCGAGCGGCCGTCCCCACTCCCACCCCGCAATTACGTCGGCAATAAGCCGTGTGAACATTGCCTTACACGGCACAGAGCTCATACCGGTTGGATTATCCATCCGGTATTTGCTCCGTTTTGGGGCCGTGTACACGGCCGCAGGGGACGGCTTTTCTCCTGTTTCCCCTTCGCATGTACAGGTTCATGTTCTGCCCAAAGACTTTCAGTGGGGACCGCTGCACGGATTTTCCATAGAGGTCCGTGATAAAGTTTGTCAGCCGATTTACAAAACTGTCTGTAAAAACTGCCGTGGGGAAAAGTCATTAAAGGGGTTGTCTCACTACATTGATTCATCTTACCTCAGTCCTGTTTTCTTGGTTTCACTTTGAATTCAGGGGCGTGTTTACTGGCTTCTACTAGGCTGCAGTAGAAGCCAGGTCTGTAGCTATAGCAACCAGTGCTGGCAGCCTATCAGGAGAGATCACACAGGTCTGTAGCTATAGCGACCTGAGGAGTTGATGCAGCCCATACAAGAGGGGATATCTAGGGAATACGTAGGACACTGTTAATGGACACATATTACAAAGTGACTTGTTTTTACAAGATCTTTTACATAAAAAGCAGTCCTTGTAGTGAGACAAACCCTTTAATATTGAAGTGAATGGAAACTGAGCAGAAAGTGAATGGTTTTGTTCACTTTTCTTTAACAATTTTCGTTTTTTTGACTTGTTTCTGCTTGAAAAAAACAAAACATCCAAAAACTGCTCAAAAACCTGAACACAACTAGTTCAAAAAACCCAACCAGTTTTTATGCCAAAAAAGCCCCAAAACCGGTTGGGATGGACAATTCTGCTGAGGTCAAAGCCTAGCAGATTTTGTCCTTTGCTGTGTGAACGCATCCTTAAGCCTCGTTCACACGTCTTATTTGGGCACGGATTTGCGCCGTTCTCCGCGCCGGACTTGCGCTGCAGTACGGCGCCAATCCGTCGGAGTAATTACGATAATCCACTGCTCTCATAGAGAACAGTGGATTCCGTCGCTCCTCCCCGCCCGGCGAATCCGCCGCTGGGGGAGAAAGTGACATGCACATTATTTACGGCGCGGACGCGCCGTAGATAATGCATTGCCTATGGGGCCGGCGAGCAGCTCCCCCGCCACGATCCCGCCCGCGTCCCTTATTCACGCCGGATTTGCAAGCGCAATCCGGCGTGAATAAGCCGTGTTCACACGGCTTATTTGGGCGCTGATTTCAGACGTACTGCGCGCCGTATTTGCGCTGCAGTACGGCTGGAATCCGTCCCAGTCATTACGGTAATCCACAGTTCTCATAGAGAACTATGGATTCCATCTCCTCTCCCCGCTCGGCGAATCCGCCGCGGGAGGAAATAAGTGACATGCACATTTTTATGGCGCGTATGCGCTGTGAATAATGAATGTCTATGGGGCCGGCGAGCTGCCGCCCCCGCTGCACGGCAGCCGGCGTAATTGCAGGGTGAAATCCGTCCCAATAAGCCGTGTGAACTGTGCCTTAGTAGAAAAAAAACAACACAGTGGTGTACAGGATACAGCGCCGATTTTCTATTGAAGTCCACACGCCGCTGGGTATGATCGAATTTTCGGCAGATTCAAAATCCAACGAGAATCCAGTGCGGTGTAGACAAAGCCTTAGGCCAGGACTCCACAGCACAGGAAGACTGGCGGATTCTGAATCCGCTGGTGCACGGCGCTGCATTGACAGCAATGAAAATCCCGCACTGTAATCCACACAGCACAGATTTTTTTTTGCCATCATGTTAAAAATCAGGCGGAATATACAACATGGATTGCACGCACTGAATTACGGGGCCAACAGCAAATCCTCAAACCGACTGCAGTTCTTAGTGAAAATCTGCACCAAAACCGCAGCCCTGTAATATCACAATGCTGAGGGACCGGGGCCGGTACTTTGTCATCTGCTGTGTGCACACAGCCCTACATTCACACCGCTGCAGATGTGATCCGGGAGGATCTTACAACCATGTGAGCGGCGGGACCTGCTGTCACTGATCCCAGGGAAGCCATAGACCGCGTGTAACGGCCCGGGGCAGCGCCTGCCATGGAACTACAAGCCCCAGCATGCACAGCGGCCCGCGCCAGCCCGGCCGTCCTCAGCCACTTCCCGCGCACGGGCAGATCCCTGCAGCAGGAAACCCCTTTCACGGCCGTGCCCGGCAGCTCATGTTTCCGCTCCCAGAATCCTTTGCAAGGCGGGCTTTTATCCTGACCTGACCCGGCTCTGTCTACAGTTGATCCCGCGGCCCGGCAGGGAGCAGCTCGCCTTTCCTCCCCGTGAGGCAGCCTTACCGGGCCCGTGCGTCCGTTATCGGGTCTTCCACCCGTAATTGACTCTCCCGCTTCCGCCCTTCTCTGTAGCCTCCTCCTCCACTTCTTTTTTTCTTAGTAGTAAGTCCTGCCCAGCGCACACAAGACGCGCTCTGCTTTGGATCCCAGCGTCTGACCTCTTTTTTCTGATTGGCTGTAGCCGGCGTCAGTTAAACGGTGCCGAAGTTTTCATTGGTCAGAATGTCTGTCAGTAATTGGTTGGCACCGGACGGCTCCGCCCACTCGCTGCGTGACGTTTCAGGTTCTATAGCTCGTGCTGCGCCTTTTGTGGCAGGAGTTGTGCGTTATTTCTTCCCTCCTGCCGCCGGCAGTCCGCTCTCTAGAGGAGGCTGAAGTGCGTTTTGTAGGCGTCCAATTTCAGCCTTGTGTTCTCTGTTGAGTTTTGTAGATGTTCATAATATTGCTTTAAGTGTTGAATCATTGTCATGGTATTCACAGGAAATAGTTGGGCCATGTCTACACTGCATGAGACTAAAAAATGGCCAAATGTCGACCGCGTTTTCGATGCACGACCGCGGTTTTGTCATGTTTTGCATAAAAAACCACAGTCGGTTCTCGTTTTTTGCTGTCACCCATAGGGTGCTTTCACACTGCGTTTTTTAACGCATGTTTTGTGCAGAAATGGGTAGCATTAATTGCTTTGCCTTTCTGCACAAAAAGCGTGTCGAAAACACTCCATGTGAAAGCACCCATACAATTGAATTGTTTCGGAAGATGGCGAAAAACTCAAAGCGCCGGCGTGTTATACAACATGTTATATAATAGGCTGGAGTCAGAAGATGATCGGAGGAAGAACGACCTGTGGAGACTACAACTCGTTTTTTCCAGGGCTGTGGAGTCGGTGCCTATTTTGCAGGAGTCAGAGTCATAAAATGGACCGACTCCCAAAATATATAATTAGTTGGTCCAGTTAGTTTGCTGCAGTGCAAAGAGCAAGAGAAATTGGGTCTGGCCAGTGCTACTGCTCCCGTATCTTCAGCCTTATCACATGAGGAGTGTAATTGATGGAGCAGACAAAGCGCTGCCCCAGGGGAAAAGATTCCGATCCCAGGGCAAACAGATTTCAGCAAAATTTTCCACCTGTTTTCAAAGAAGTAGACGATCAACCATTCATCAAAACTGACTGTGGCTGAGGCGATTCCTTTATACCCTGATAGTGTTAGAGATGTTGCCCCTGTGGTCACTGCTTTCCCCCAAGTTAGTGTAGAGAGGCCGTTCTCTAGCCTGGAAATAATGAGATCAGATGTGAGGTCATGTATGCAGGATCTGATGGAGGCAATACTATTTCTCAGAACAAATTCAGAGACTCCACAAATGTTCCTGCATGTTTTGCATATTTACCATTTATTTGTGTTCTAAAGTCATATCCAATAAATATATTTTGAATTTGTGATTTTCAGGCTCCATATCTCTCCATCCACTACAGCTTTGTATATGAGGCTACTGTAATTTTATATACAGTCATCTTACCGATCTTATACATAAATTTGACTTGCAAGTATTTGTCATATGCTTAGTTCTGCAGATTCTTTCCTTTAACTGCATTGTTACTGTTTTGCTCCTAAAAGCATGCCTTGACTTAAAGCTGATCCCCGGTCTCTTCTACACATCCCCAATGTTGGTGCAGACTGGACTTGGATACAAATACAGCTTTTTCTTCAACTCTACCCACAAGTGTTCAGAAGATTGTTACCCTTTCGCTTGTCAGTATCTGTTCTATCTAAATAGCTTGATTATTGTATCTTAAGGTGATAAAAAGCCTGATGTTACCATTTTACTACAGTAAAGTTATCACTTAAACATGCGCCATGTATGAGGGAATCAGGCGTCAGAGGTTTGGAAAATTGAGGAGTCAGAGTCGCGGCTTTGGCTTGCCGACTCCACAGCCCTGGTTTTTTTTATAGTCATCTATGGGGCTGCCTGAACGATCGGATTTTCGGCGTTTTAAAATCCTAAAACCAGCAAAAATACCATGGTATTGCTATGCTGTGTAGACATAACCACTGCACACAAAAACATCCGTTTTTTCAGCGTTTTTAGTTTTCAAAAAATTACAATGTGCTTTAGACTTGTATAGTAAAAATGTCCTGTTGTCTCCACAGCCCACGCCCATAGTGGTAAAGTACCATAGGGGGACTTACGGTTCATGTAAAAGAAAATGTTTTAAGTATGAACATAAATAAAAAATATTAGGGGCCACATGTATGAAAACTGTCTAGGTCTAAAATTCACTTTCTTGCCCATAGCAACCAATCAGAGCTCCCCTTTCATTCTTCCAGAGCACCACATGAAACGAGAGGGGTGCTCTGATTGGTTGCTATGGACAACAAAGAGAATTTTAGACCTAGACAGTTTAACATACATGTGGCCCTAGAAGTTTAAATCAACCCCCCTTTTGCCATTTTACAAAAAAAAAAAAAAATGTATAAAACGTTACACATAATTCATATCTCTGCATTCATAAAAGTGTAATCTATTAAAATTTAATGTCATTTATCCTGTTCGCAGAAAAAAAATCCAAATGCCTAAATTGTGGTTTTTCTGTAATTTAGCATCCCCCTAAAAATTGAAATAAAAAGTCATCAAAAAGTCGCATCGATCCCAAAATGATACCAATGAAAGGTAAACTTCAGCTTGCAAAAAATGCATCATCACTCAGGTCCATAGGTGGAAGTATAAAAAAGTTATTGGTTGCAGAAAATGGCGCTGCAGCTCAGTTTTGTTTTCTTTACGGTACTATAACATAACGAAAACCTGACATGTTTCATATTGCTGGAATTGTATCAACCAGAAGAATACAGGTAACAAATCAATTATAACGAAGAATTAATATTTTAAAGCAACATCGATTCCAGGTGCTGTACAATCGAGAGGAGCTACATACATAACATGTGACAAACAAATTACAGTGGCAACAGTAAAAGACTAAGGCTCTGTCTACACTGCAGTGGACAAAAAACGACCTGAAAATGAATTACTAAAAACGTTCATGAAACTGAGTTTTCTATCCACTGCCTGTCAAAAGCAGCTGAACAAACGGACATTTTTTGGCGCGTTTTTCATTTTTTGGCGCGTTTTTCATTTTTTGGCGCGTTTTTTGGAAGCATTTTTTGGAGCATCTTTGCTCTGCTTTTTAATGTATGCACAAATTAAGCCATTGGATGTAAATTACACCCTACAGGTGTAGTCACTTCCTTTAGATCACTGTAGCCAGGGCCGCCGATACGAGGGTACAACCAGTACTCCCGTACCGGGCCCGGCCAGATTGTGAGGCAAGGGGGGGCCCGCCGCCGGCGCCAGGCTCCGCCCCCTTGCTCCACACTAATGGAAGGGAGAGCAGACCACAGGCCTGCGCTCCCTACCATATCAATCAGCTAGAGTGTCAGAGGGGGCCCGGGGGGGGAGGCCATGCTGCTGTGCACTTACTTCAGAGTGCAGGCAGCCTCCTGTGCATGGAGCAGTCGGCCCCTCCCCCCTCTGGCTGCCAGCAGAGCAGTGACGTCACGCCCACAGCCAGAGGGAACAGGGGGAAGGACTGACTGCTCCGTGCACAGGGGCTGCATGCATGCTGAAGTAAGTCACACTAAACAGATGTAAAGTTATTATGTGCATCTCAACCTGCACCACAGCCCCCTATTTCCACCACAGGGATGCAAGGCCAATTCCCAGTCCTGTGGGGCCCCACTCGGGGCCCCTGACTTTTGTCGGGTCGCACTCGGGGCCCCTGGCATTTGTGGGGCCGCGCTCGGGGCCCCTGCCATTCGTGGGGTCGCACTCCGGGCCAATGGCATTTGTGGGGCCGCACTCGGGGCCCCTGGCATTCGTGGGGCCGCACACGGGGCCCCTGGCATTTGTGGGGCCGCACTCGGGGCCCCTGGCATTTGTGGGGCCGCACTCTGTGCCCCTGGCATTCGTGGGGGCGCACTCGGGGCCCCTGGCATTCGTGGGGTCGCACTCAGGGCCAATGGCATTTGGGGGCCGCGCTCGGGGGCCCCTCCCAAAACGGGGGGCCGCCCCGGGGGGCCCCTGGCATTCTTTGGGGCCGACTCGGGGCCCCGACATTTTGGGGCCGCACCAGACCCCTGGCTTTTCGGGGGGCGCACTCGGGGCCCCGGCATTCGTGGGGTCGCACTCAGGGCCAATGGAATTTGTGGGGCCGCCCCCCGAGGCCCCTAGCTTTTGTGGTCCCCACTTGGGCCCCTAAAGATTTGGGGGGGTGTTGAGCAGGGCCCCAAAAATCTTGGACCCTTTTGACCCCACAAATCCCAAGGGGCCTTGACGGGGCCCCAAATCTTGGGGGTTTTGATCGGGCCCTGCGCGGTTTTCTCAAGCCCCTGGGTTTTGGGGGGCCCCTCACCAGACCTGGGGGGAAGGGGGCCCCTTTGAATGGGCCCCCCACAGGGGTGGGGAGGGGGGAAACTTGAGTGGGGCCCTACTAAATTTTATTCCATGTAGGGCCCCCACTCAAGTTCTCCCTCTCCCAAAACAGGGGGGGCCTAATACCGGGGCTACCACCTACGCGGGCCCCTACACTACCTACAGGGGCCCCATAAAATTTAACGACCAGTGAAACCAAAGGGGTAATTATTACAATTTGGGGCACAAGGATGGGATTTTTGTACATGGTGGGGCACCGGTGGGATTTTTATAAAGTGTCGGGTTTTGTTTTTGAAAGTCCCATGTGGCCTGGCCCGGGAGGGAGAGGGGGAAAGAAACGATTTACAATGTCACCGTGAGTCACTAAAGAATGCATGTATTAACTTATATCTGCCACATTATGAAAACTGTCAATGGGGAAATTTCTTTTTGCCCCAGCAACCAATCGGGGGCTCAAAACAACCAAACAAAGCGCCCCTTTTATTCATATGTGCTCTGAAAAAATGAAAGGGGACTCTGGTTGCTTGGCCTCTGCTTGGTTGCTTGGGGGAAAAAGGAATTTAGACCTAGACGTTTCATGCATTTCCCCCATATGGTCACTGTATGGGGGTAAATTGGTGTTATTGATTGGATTATATCATAACATATTGTGGCAATTTTTCTTTCATCTATGGTGGGGTTATTGGAAGTTCGGTATTTTCTTCATCTTTGTATATAGGTTTATTGGTAATACGGCCTTAGTAAACTGGTTTAGTCATAACATTATAGTGGTATAATCACCAATGTTGTGGGTATAGGCGGGATTTTTAGTCTTTTGTTTGGTTTTATTGGGCTTGGGATGCTGGTTTGGTCAGTAACATTGAGTGGTGACGTGGGATCACGCAGTGGGATTTGCTGGGCCCCTTTAAAAATTGGTCCACAAAAAATAAACTGTATGTTGTAAAATTTCCCAAAAAGAACTAAATCCAAAAAAAAAGGCGAAATTTCTTTTTTTTTCCCGGGGGTTTTGAGAAACAGGTTTGCTGGGGGGGGTTGGCGGGGGCGGGAATTATAGGGGGGGGGTTTGGGACGGGGGGCCCAGGCGTTTTTAGCTGTAAAGGGCCCTAAAATTTTCTGATGGGGGGCCCCGACTGTACCCAAATTGTGAGCACATTGTCCTTTTTGTCCCTGCTAAGTTTTACTCCCAAATAAAAAATTTTTTGCACCAGATTTTTTGGCACCAAAATCCACAAAAAACCCACTTTAAATTTTTCCCAATAGCAAGATAACTGAATTAGCGTCAAATCTGTGGGGGAAAAGGATTTTAGCGGAAAAATTTCAAAAAAAAAAAACGCTTTAAATTCCCCAAAATTTTCCGTAAAAAAAACCTTTTTTTAGTGTCAGTAGGGGAATCGCTTTATTAGCGCCAAAATCTGTAAAGATACGGTTTTTTACCCCCCCAAAAAAAAAAAAAAAAAACGGTTTTTGGCGCCGAAAATCCGTAAAAACCTTTTTTTTTTGCCGCCAAAAGCGAGATAATTTTTAAAGGGCGCCCCAAAATATTTCAGTAAAGGTTTTTGGGGGCCAAAATCCGTAAAAAAAACGGATTCTTGTGCCACAATCCGAAAAAAAAACTTATTTTTTGGCGTCAAAAAGCGAAAAGAATTTTTATTAAGCACCCAAAAAAATTAAGAAAAGGGATTTTTAGCCCCCAAAATCCCCAAAAAAAAAAAATGGATTTTTTCCCCGGCCAAAAAAAAACGTTTTTTTTTATGAAAAAATTTGGGGAAATTTGGGGAAAAAACTTTTAGCCGGGGGCCAAAGCATGACCCATTTTTTTAAAAAAGGGGTACAAAAAAAAAAGACAGAGACACTTTTAAAATTTTAAATTTGTTTAAAAAAATAAAACCCTTTTATTACCCCCAAACAAAAGGTGGGACAGGGGGTCTCCTGGGGGGGTTTTTCATTAAAAAATCCGGGAAAAAGGGACGCCCGGGGCCCGCTTTCCATAGACCCCTTAGAAAATTTTTTCTTGCCCTGTTTCTGGCTTTTTTTTAAGCATGTTTAAAATACGACTATTAAAAAAAACGAGCAAAAAAAGAAGCTCAGTGTAGCCCAGCAAAACTTTTTACAAAAAAGCAGGGGAGATGTTTACAGTTTTTTTTTTTCCAAGCTTTTTTTAAAAAAAGAAAAACGTTTTTCTGTGCAGTTGGGACAGAGTCTAAAAAGGGGGTTTAACAGAAAAGAGAAGCCCCTTTCACACAAAAAAAATTTTTTAAACAATCTAAAAAGGAAAAATGGAAAGAGACAGGAGGTGGGGGACAAAACATTTTTGGGTGGGGGGTGTGGGGTCACCGGGGTTACGGGTGGGTTATGGGTTTTCCCTAAATTAGAGCGCTCAGGTCAGTATGACCAAGCGTCGGTTTGCCATCTATAGAAGTGCCATCTTTTGAAGTGACAGATTTTTAAGTGAAATGACCTCAAAACCCCACTGATAAAGTTTCTTCATTTCTTCACGGGTATGTGAATTGTTGGACAACAGATCCCACAACTCCACCAATTTATTTTTAAATTGTACTGCTTTTTTCCAAGGGAAATGTGAGTGTTTTTTAAACAACAGATCCCAGCAACTCCACAGCAATTTATGTTTAATTGTACAGCTTTGTCTAATGGTACGTGAATGTATGTGTAGATTTCACCCCAGCTCTGTCTTCAATAATTACCTTGTGTATTTGTGTAGCTATTTGTGTAGCTATTGACCTTACATATTCCCCTTGAAGTGTTTTCTCTCTGCTGGCCCATTTTTTAACCCACCCATTTTCTGGCACCGGGTTTCCAGATTTCTATCAAATCCAAAATGCAAAGTAAAAACGTTTTTAAAAGCTCGGTCAACTTACCAAAGGTCGGTTTAGAAGTGCTGTCTTTTGAAGTGACAGATTTTTTTAAACGATATGTTTATTAAAAGAAACAAATTTGGGGGGAAAAGGGGGCCCGAACATTCGTCTTTTCCCGTGAGGGAACGGGGCTTTTACAAACAACTTATTCACCATGGGCCCCATTGCTTTTCTTGCAGCCATTTGCCTCCTATCCTACCACCCAGTCATACCCCCTAGAAAAATTTTCCACAAACAGCTCCTTCTTCCTTATGATTCAACCCTAAAAATATTTTTTCCCCCCCCCAACTAAACCCCAAACCACCTGCTTGCATAGTGCCGCACAAGCGGCTTTCATATGCATCACTGAAACATCTGCTCTCACTTTTCATTCTTCTGCTTCTCGCTGCCGGGGACATCTCTCCTAATCCTGGCCCACCCTCCTTTACCCCACTAAACTCCTCCCATAAAACCCCGGGAACCGCTTGCTAATTTAGTGTAAGTCTTTTCCCGCCCCTTTTAAAAATTTTTCGTGTAACTCCCCGTTATGTCTGTAACAAACTCACGCTGTTTTATGACCTGTTTTCCCTTTTTAACTCCCTCCCAAACTCTAGCTCTCACAGAAACAAGGGTCCAGCAATCTGATACTGCTTCCCCGGATGCTCTCACCTATGGCGACCTACACTTCACCCACACCCCCCCGGGCCTTTAGAACAGGGAGGGGGATTTGGGGATAAATTTTTCTCCATACTTTGGGACTTAGCAAAATCGTTTTCCCCCCCGCACCCTCCCTCACTTTTCCTTTTTTGGCCTTTTCTCCTAAAAAAGGCAGTTGCATACAGACTTCCTGGCTCTCCCCAAAAAGTTTTTTGGAAACATTTTTTCTCCTGGGTCCCTCATTTCGATATACCCACACTCATCATGGTATTTCAAAAATCCCCCTTGACGACCCCAAGTCTATTTTTTTGCCCCTCATTTTTTTTTCAAATAACATCTTCTCTTGGGCCTCTTTACAAATTTTTTCAGACTCTTCCCCCCCACCCAAAGATGGGAAAATTTTTTTTTATTTTGGCTTCTGGGCATCTTGCTCAATTTCTAACTTTACTAATTCTTTCCCTTTTGCGCTCCCCTGATTTACTACCTTATCTCCTTTTGTTTCACTAATTTCTCACCATCTCTGGATACACCGGCCCATCATACCTTCAGAAACCTCCGCACCATCAACACTCAAGAACTCACAGACACCCTACAGTCCCCCAAAAGGTCCCCCCAAACTCCTCCCTTTCCTGCCTAAACCCGGCTGTCAAACAATTTTAATGAGCTCTCCAACCATCCTGAACATAATTTGGGGACCACTCAAATCCCGCACCACCAAGTCCCGAAAACCCCACCTTAGGGACAAAAATCTCAACTCGTCTTTTGCAGTGATTTTTTCAGGTATGCTTTAAAATCTGTGGAGAAAGTCAGGGCCCCCTGCAGACTTTCCCCCACTACAAAAATTTATGGGGGGGGGTTTAGGACTTACCACACTGGTCTTCTCTGCACCAAACAAGAATATTTCACCACTTCTCAACATTATACAACAACCCAAAACAACTGTTTGACACTTTCTTTACCCTTCTCAGGCCTAAAGTTCATGCCCCAGTCACTGACCTCTGTGCTGAAGACCTGGTCACTCACTTTAAAGAAAAGACAGTATCTGTCAAAACATCATATCTCAAACCCTATGTAACACCCATCCTGTCCCCCCCGCACATCCTGTAGTCTGTCCTTGGCTCTTATACAAATATCAGTGGCACACTAAAAACTAAGTGAAACATCAAGGTATATAGGAATTTTGGAATGCATTTCTGCTAAAGGGAAAAAATGAAAAACCGGGATTCTAGTTTACAGTTTTTTTTATCAAAGATTGTTTAAGTCACCTATGCTTACGTTTTCAAAATATATGGAGTGCACAGCCTAATTGATTTTTTAAGTCTATTTGAGGGGAAAGGGCCCCCCTTGGCTTGCTGCACTCCGCCTACCTCTTTTAAACAGTGCAGGTAATTAAGTACAGGTTCCTATCACTCCCTGAGATGTTGACTGAAGGACTCCTAGTGAGGTAACATGTTCATGTTAGGGGCCACCGTATGGATCCCCCTTACACTATTGGAGGGGACTTAATACAACTTTGATCAAAAAAATGAAACTAAAATCCCGGGTTTTTCTTTTCCTTAGGGATAATCATTTCCAAATTCAAATACCTTGATGTTTTACTTTGTTTTAGTGTGCCACTGATATTTGTATTAATGTATGCTATTGCCTTTCCAGTGTGCACCTATGCTTTCGTTTTTCAAAATATATGGATGTGCACAGCCTAATTGATTCTTGAAGTCTATTTGAGGAAAGGAAGCCTCATTGTCTTGAGGCACTCCGCCTACCCCTTTTAAACTGGTGCAGGAGAATTCAGTAGCAGGTTCCTATCACTCCCTGAGATGTTGTAGTCTGAATGGACTCCTAGTGAGGTAACATGTTAGTGTTAGGGATCACCTGTACTGGGATCCCTTGACGCTATTGGGGGGTGAGCTTAATACAATCTTTGATCAAAAACTGTAAACTAAGAATCCCCGGTTTTTTCATATTTTCCCTTAGCAGTAATGCATTTCCAATATTCTATATACCTTGATGTTTCACTTAGTTTTTAGTGTGCCACTGATATTTGTATTAGATGTATGCTATTGCCTTTTCAGTGTGTACCTATGCTTACGTTTTTCAAAATATATGGATGTGCACAGCCTAATTGATTTTTGATGTCCTTGGCTTTTGACCTGACAAGAGAAGAAGTATCCAGGCTTCTCTTGTCTGCTCGCCCCACCTGCTCTAGTGACTCCATTCCCTCTCACCTTCTCCAGTCTTTTTCTCCAGCTGTGTTTTCCCACCTTACTGCAATCTGTAACCTCTCTCTCCACTGGGATCTTTCCATCTTCATTTAAACACGCTGCTCTTTACTAAAAAAGCCCACTCTGGACTCCTTCCTCAAATCACCGACCAGTCTCTAACTTAGCCTTCATTTCTGGAGCGATTGGTCTACTCTCGCCTAATCCGCTATCTCTCTACTAACTCTCTTCTTGCTCCTTTACAATCAGGTTTCCGCACTTTACACTCCACAGAAACTGTTCTAGCTAAAGTCCCAAATGATCTCCACAATGCTAAATCTAAGGGTAAATACTCGTTGTTGGTTTTGCTGGATCTCTCTGCAGCATTAGACACTGTAGATCACCACCTTCCCCTCAGCATGCTCAGCACCATTGGCATCCAGGACACCGCTCTATCTTGGTTCTCATCCTTCCTCTCTGACCGCTCCTTCAGTGTTTCATTTGCAGGTTCTATTTCATCTCCTCTCCCTCTTGCTGTCGGGGTTCCTCAGGGATCAGTTCTTGGTCCTCTCCTCTTTTCACTCTTCACAGCCCCCACTGGACAGACCAAGCAGATTCGGCTTTCAGTACCATCTCTACGCTAATGACACTTAATTATAAACCTCTTCTGTTTCATCACTCCTGCCCTGCTACAAAACACCAGTATCTGTCTGTCAGCTGTCTCTGACGTCATGTCCTCCCTCTATCTTAAGCTAAACCTCTCGAAAACTGAACTTCTTCTAATCTCAGCATATTCTAACTGACCCCACACTGCCTTTTCTGTTTCATTGTGTGGCAGTACCATAATGGTATGTTCACACAGCGTGTTGGATACGTTTTGGATCCAAAAAACGCATTTAAAAGCGCTGCATAAATTGCATCCAAAACGCATCCAACGCGCAGGTGCGTGTTTGGATGTGTTTTGGCTGCAGCAGACATGCACCCTATTGTTTTAAATAGGGTGACTTCTACGTCAAACGGATCAAGAATTGACATGTCAATTCTTTGAACAGATCCGAAAGACGTATCAGAAAGATACATGTAAACACGCATCTACGATCACTCGTCTGAACGCAATGTAAAGTCACACTGCACATTGCTAGATGCGTGTTTGGGTCCGTTTAGGGTCCGAAAGATGGATCCAAACACGCAATTAAAAACGAATCCCCACACGGAGTCAACACGCCGTGTGAACATACCCTAACTCCTCGGCAGCAGGCCCGCTCTCTTGGGGTTATGCTAGATTCTGATCTGTCCTTCTCCCCATATATCCAATCCCTTGCCCGCTCCTGTCACCTGCACCTCAAGAACCCTCCAGAATCCATCCTTTTCTCACTGTGGAAACAACTCAAACTCTCATTGTGGCCCTTATTCTTCTCATCCTGACTATTGCTTATCTGTCTCCCTGTCAGGGCTAAGCTGTACTTAGACTGCAGACAGGCTGCAACAGCTGATGTGCGCTCCCTCCCTGATACACTTGCTGCTGACAGCTCTGTGAGTGACAGGGGCCCAGCCACTCCTGACAGGGGGCGAGTGCACCAGCCAATGGGAGGACCCAGAGGCCGCTCCAATCAGCTGCAGGGGCGGTATCCGGGAATCCCATTTAAACTCCCTGAAAGCTGACTGCTGCGCCTGTGATATTCCTGGCTACTTCGTGTTTCTTGTTCAGTTATTGTGGCTTGCTTATCTGTGTTCCTGACCTCGGCCTGTTCTCCTGACCCCGGCTTGTCTCCTGATTTTGTGCTTCGCTTCCGTTTGGCTTTTCACCTCGGCTTGTTTACGTTTATTCCTCTGGTTCTGATTTGTGGCTTTTGCGTTCCTATTTGATATTGAACCAGACTGTCTGACTATTCTTCCTTCTGACGGCCCCAGCACTTTAGCAGAGCAGGGACTGTCGCCCAGTCGCCGTCTAGGGCAGCACGTCAAGTACACAGGGACAGTGGGCTGTGTTCCATTTAGGGCTCACTGCACCTCCCTTGACGTGACACTCCCTCTCTGCAAACTCTCCCCTCTCAAATCTGTCCTAAATGCAACAGCCAGGCTCCTCTTTCTTTCCAGCCGCTACTATACTGATGCCTCTACCCTGTGTCAGTCACTGCATTGGTTTCCCATTCAGTACAGAATACAACATAAACTCATCACTCTCATCCATAAAGCTCTTCAGTGCTGCACTCCTCTACATCTCCTTCCTCATCTCTATCTACCACCCTACCCGGTCTCTCCGCTCTGCTGCTATCAGATTAAATTCCTCAATTATCCGAGCCTCCCATGTCCGTCTTTGAGATTTCACACATTTTGCACCAGTGCTCTGGAACATGCTACTGCTGACGATCAGGCACACTCCTAACCCTCAGTTTTAAGAGTGCCCTGAGAATACATCATCTCAGCCTGGCCTACCATGATCCCTAATTGCTAACCCCCCACTTTCTGTCACTCCCATTTCTGTCACTTCCTACACTTTGGCACTTATCTGTATATAGATATACGGTCTGGGTGGCAGGTTCATTCAATTTTTTATGTAAACCACCCCCTATTTATGAAACATGACTGGATCATTGTAAACCTAGCGCTTCTCACCCTTCGTCTTACTTATGCACCCTAGTAATTTGTAAACACTTGCAAGCAGGGTCCTCACACCTTGAGTCTCATGTGTAAGTAGCTTTTTACTGTATAATGTCTGTCTTTTTGTCTATACTTATACCCTCCAAATTGTAAAATGCTGTGGAATATGTTGCGCTATATAAATAAAGATTATTATCCTGAATGGATGAGTTTTCAGATTCCTTTTAAAGCTAGTAAAAGTAGAGAAGAGTCTAATGTGTACGGGTAATGAGTTCCAGAGTATGGGGGAAGCGCATGAGAAGTCTTGAAGATGGTTGTGTTAGGAGCTGACACAGGGAGAGCAGAAAAGGTCTGAGAAGCAGAGATTGTGTGAGGGAAGGAGATTAAGGCAGAGATGTATGAAGGGGGAGGTTATGGAGAGCCTTGTAGGTCACTGTTAGCAGCTTGAACTGAATTGACTGGGCAATGGGAATCCAGTGAGAGGATTGGCAGAGGAGGAGAGAAGTGGATAAGACGGGCAGCGGGGTTGAGGATAGATTGAAAGGGAGCAAGAGTGCTAGTGGGAGGCCAAAAAAAGATTTCATAGTCTAGCAGGGATGACAAAGCTGATAACATTTTTGTAGTGTCAGAGTTAAAGAATGAGAGGATTTGTGAAATAGTTTTCAGGTGGAGGTGGCAGGTAGATGTGAGGGCTTGGATATGTGGTTTGAAGGACAGAGATGAGTCAAAGGTTGTCCCAAAGCAGTGGACTTGCGGGACCAGTGAGAGTGTATAGCTGTTGACAGTGATAGAGAGATTAGGTGGGGGGATAGAGTGGGATGGCGGAATAGTGATAAATTCCATTTTCTTCACATTTAGTTTTAGGAGAAGGCTGAGAATATGGATGATGGACACTCTGGGATCCTGGAGAGTAGAGAGTTAATATCTGGGTTGGAGATGTAATGTTGGGTGTCATCAGCATATAGGTGGTATTGAAAGCCGTCTGACGCTATGAGCTGACCCAGGCCAAAAGTGTAGCTAAATAAAAGTAAATAACCCAGGACTGTCCTCTCTGGGGGACACTAACAGAAAGGGGGCAAGAGGAGGAGGTGGTGCACGAGTAAGAGACGCTGAATGTACAAAGAGGTACGAGGAGATCCAGGAAAAGGCTAAAGTCCGTGATGCTAAGATATGAAGGGATTTGTAGCAGGAGGGAATGATTGACAGTGGTTAGGTGAGTTTATGTAGAGTGGTAGGATCAGAAACCAGATTGCAACGTGTCAAGAAGAGAGTTGGAGGAGAGATGGGTGGGCGGTGGGGACTGTGCAAGTAGAGAAGTGGGCGGTGGGAACTGTGCAGGCATAGAGGTGGGTGGTGGGGACTGTGTAGTGAAGCTTTCTCTGATGAGGTTGATCTTATTTAGGAAGTGAGTGACAAAATCATCTGTTGAGAGGAAACATGGGGGACGGAGTGCTGGAAGAGGGAGGAGAGAGTTGAAGGTATTGAATAGTTGTCTAGGGTTGTGAGACAGAGGCTATGACAGTGGTAAAGTAATCCTGTTTGGCAGAGGTGAGTGCAGACTTAAATTTGAGGAGTAATTGTTTGTATGAGGTGAGGTCATCAGTGGAGTGGGTTTTCTTTCAGCGGCGTTCAGCAATTCTGGAAGCTCGTCTAAGCTTTTTGGTTGAATCTGTGTGCCAGAGTTGTATTTTGATTTGTAGGTTTTGTTGTGTGTGAGGGAGCGACCAAATCAAGAGTGGAGTTGATTGTTTAGCTGTAGAAAGCAGTGACTGCATCTGGGACATCAAATGATATGGTAGGGATAGGTGCAAGAGAGTCAGAGGGAGGCCGAGGGTTAAGACTTTGGAGGTTTCTGCGGTGGTACAGATAGATTCGAGACAGGAGGGACAGCTTGGTTGGAGAATGTTGTGAAGGTAAGCAGATTCTGATCAGATATAGGGAGAGGAGAGTTTTAGAAGTTAGATAATGGGCAGACGCAGGTGAAGACAAGATCCAGTTTGTGTCCCTCTTTGTGAGTGGCTCCAGAGGTCCACTCTGAGAGACCACAGGAAGAGGAGAGCAATAGGAGTTTGCTGGCAGCTGAGTGAAAAATATCGATAGGGATGTTGAAATCTCACATGATTATAGTGGTGATGTAATTGGAAAGAAAGTGGAGAAGGACAGGAGGCGAAGTGGTCGAGGAAGATGGTGGCAGGGCCTGGCAGTCGGTAGATGATGGCCACTTGGAAGTTAGAGGGGGAATAGATGTGGTGTGCACCTCGGAGGAGGGAAGGTAGAGGTGGAATCAGGAACAGTTATCAAGACACTAGAAGGCTGACACCTCCGCCATGTTTGTTGCCAGCGGGAACATTGGTAAATTGGAGGCCACCAAAGGAGACTGCAGCTGGGAAGCTGTGTCAGAGGGTGTAAACCAGGTTTATGTCAGACTAAGGAAGAATAAGTTATGTAAAATAAAGAGGTCATGTAAGTAACATAGTTTGTTGCATACAGTTTGTTGCATGCATTTTAGAATCTATTGTTTCCTATGGGCATTTTCAGCACAGAATCTGCCTCAAGAATTGACGTTAGTTCATTTTCAACCAACAATAAACCACTGAAAATAAAACCACACCGAAGATAAATCCATGCTGAAAAAAACAGAGTTTTGTGCACAACAATGCAGATTTTACACTGGAAACAATGAGATGAGGATTGCAGTCAGATTCCACACCAGAATATGCGTCCAAATCAGCCGTGTGAACATATCATAACTGTGGGCTTAATAGGAAGGTAAGTGGCAACTGTTTTGGACCTCCAGAGGGGGCATGACAATGAGGGGAGCAGAGATTGCTGTCACACAGATACCCTAGTGCACAAGAACTGTGTCTGGTAACTGATACTCTTTAGGCTGGTTTCACACAATATTTTTTTTGCTTTTTGATGCACAAAATATATATTTTTTTTTTGCAATTACACACCAGAAAACATTTTGGTCCCATTTGCATTAAATGGGAATAAGGACACATCAGGCACACAGCTGTCCTTTTTTTGCACCATTTGACAAATTACGCGCTGTGCAAAAAAAGGGACTGCAGGATCATTATCGATGCATAAGGAGGGATAAAGTGCAATGAAGTTTCTTGTACTGAAAAAACACATGGAAACGGGCTAAATGCATCAAATGAAGAAAGCTTAAAAGCGCAAAAAAAATGCTTGAAGAATGGATTTCAAGTTATATGGTATAGTATATAGTTATATAGTCAAGAATGGATTTCAAGTTATATGGTATAGTATATAGTTATATAGTCAAGAATGGATTTCAATTTAAAGGTAACAAATGACCTTTTGTAGAGACATATTCGAGGTTGTTGTGGTTTGTGCTCTGTGGCCCACACTAATTGAGGTTATGTTATATATGGCTTTGGCTCTTATACCTCTATTTAATGAAGCTGAATTAATAAGGTTAGTTCTCACAACAGATTTTAACCCTTTCACGACCCTAGACGTATGCATACATCCAGGTCGTTGGGGCTTCACGCACCTGGACGTATGCATACATCCTGAGGATCGCGCAAACTCTAAAGCAGAGTTCGCGCGATCGGCGCGGGGTGGCAGCTGTATATTACAGCTGACATCCCGCAGCGCCGGCCCCGACCCGCGATCACTCCGGGGAGGGGGCGGTTAACCCCTTAATTATCGCGAACATCGGGTCGCAATAACTAAGAGAGACGCAGGAGGAGATCGCTCCTGCGTCTCTGTCGGCGACAACAGCGCACGATCGTGCGGCTCCTGCCTTCTGACAGACAGCACGGAGGGCAGAGAATGCCTTCCGGGTTGTCTGTGACGTCACGATGCCCGGCCGTGCCCTGTGGGCATGGCCCGGCATCGTGACTGACAGTTACCATAGGAACCAGTGCACAGCAACAATTCTCATTCAAATCCCCTATGGGGAAAAGTAAAAACAAAATGTGAAAAAGTAAAAAAAGTGAAAAACACTAAAATAAAATAAAATAAAAAACACATACACCGCCCTTTTCCCCTTTACAAAAACCCCAAACGCCCCAAAAAAAAATCAAAAAAAAATAAAAGTACCCCATAATTTTGGGAACGTCGCGTGCGAAACGACCTGGGCCCCCCAAAAAAACTGTCATGTTAAAATTTTCCCATACGGTTAAAAACCGTAAAAAAAAAAAAAAAAAAAAAAAAATTAAAAAATTAAATTTTTGTTTTATCCCCCCCGCAAAATAAAATGGAAAAAAGTGATAGAAAAAATCCTAAAACGCCAACATTGGGACCCCTTAAAACAACAAATTAAAAAAAAAAGTCCATTAAACCCCCCAGCTCGTATAGGGGAAAAAAAAAAAAGTTTATTGGTCTCCTTTAAAGATTTGGGGATGCATAAATAAAAATTTTACAACTAAAAACACCTTTTTTTTTTTTTTAAAATTTCTTTAACCAAAAAAGACTATATTAAAAAGGGGAATCCCGTAATCGTTTCGAACCCAAAAAGAGTAAAGCTAAAGTCCTTCCCCCACTTCACGTACCCCCGGGGTCTAGGGGGAAACTCGACAGGGACTAAACGCCTTCCTACTTTTTTCAATGATTAAGACCCCTGTTTGAAAATCGGGAGTTTTTAAAATTTAAAAGGAATTTGGAAACGGGTAAAACTGATGGACAAACAAAAAGTACATTAAAAATAAAACATAAAAAAAATTTTTGTAAAAAACATAAAAACAGTGGGACAAGGTAGAAATACCGTAAACATTAAAATGGGGGACAACAATTCCTAAATTTTATCTAAAAAAAACAATTATAAACTTTCGTAACTACATCCCAAATTCTAAACGGACAGCAATGCTTTTGAAGCTAGGTATTTTCTTGGGCATTTCCACAACTGAACACTTACCAACTATTTCAAACAAAGCAGAATGAAAGGGGGAGTCCTCTTTTGTGGGAGACCCTTAGGGAAATAAGGTCAACTTTTCCCAAAAGGGAAAGAACTTCCCTTTTAAAAAAGGGAAAAAATATCATTTGTGGGAAAACCCTTTCAAACAAAAGGGCCAAAAAGGTGGCACCAAAGGGGGTTAAAATTTTTTAAAATAATGCATGAAACCATCTTGAATTTCAAGTAAAAAATAATAAGTTTCTATGAGCGCACACTCCCCCCCTGGCCAATTTTATGCCCCTAAAAAGAAGGGCCCCTTTAGAACCAAAAAATTTTATGATTTTAGTAACCCGGGACTTAGGAACAGTTTGTCTCATTCTCCCATGCAAACCCTTTACCTCTACCCTTTTCGTATGCTTCCTCTTCGCTTGGGGATGGGTTTTTGGGGATAAGGGCCTAACCATTCGGTTTTTTTTGGGATTGACAATTTTAAATTTGGAAAGCGTAGGGCAAGGGATTTTTTGGGAAAAACGTGGGCCCGTGGGTTAAAAAGGGGGATTGGGTCGAATAAGGGATTTTCCAGGGAGAGAATCTACTAAATTTTAAAAAGACTTGAAATTCTGCTGCTGTAACTTCTTTAAAACCCCAAAGTTGACACCTAAAAAGGGGCGGAAATTCAATATCTGTGCTACATCCACTAAATTCCCAAAATTTCCCCAAGATTTGTGGGTTTTTGCTCTGGGGTTTGTACAAATTTCAGGCCCCGTAAAACCCAGATTGTAATCTTTTAAAATTTGGGCAACACTGTAGATCTAGTTACTTGGCTGCAGGATTAAAAGGGCGTAGGAACAAAATGCCCCTTGTTTTGGAACGGTTTAAACCTTTTGAATTTGTAACACCCCCGTTGTTTTACATAGACAAAAAAAAACCCCTTTGGGTTTTATTTTATAAATAGCCCAGGACTCCCTTTTCTATCTGTTTAAAAACTCAAAAATTTTTTTTTTTCCATGTTCAGTTTCCCGTTTTGATCATTCGGGAAGCTCAACTTCTAAAAAGCAGCACAAAGTTTAGTCTTGGGGAATTTTTGTTCAGGGGGTTGGTGAAAGTTTTTTTTTTGCCCCGACGAATCCAATTTTAGAAATTTTCCTTTGGGCATCTTTGTCTTCAAAAAGGCTACGCAGCAAAAGCTTTTACAAAAGCCCTCAAAAAACACACAGAGTTTTTGTAAATTTTAATTTCCCGTGGAAAGGAACAGGGGGGCCCTATGAACGTGCGTTTTGAAAATTAGGGTAGAGCATTAGAGAGTTTTTTCCCCTTGTAAATTTCCCCTGTTCTTTTCTTTCAAAGGGATTGGGTCGTCCCAGTCTAAAGTAACAGGGTTTTAAACTCTGAGTAATTTCTTGTAAACCTTTAATTTGACAGGACCGCAAAAAACCAAAAGGGGGCATACAAGCTTTTATGGTAGGGCAAGAAATCCTCTTCGGGGAAAAAGGGTTTTTTTTCCTTGCTTAAATTGGAACGAAAGGTGCCAATGTAAATACCAGAAAAAATCCAAGACTTTCGTTTTCATAGGAAGAGTGCGGGATCAAATCAAGTCTTTTTTAAACATTTGAGTAGTCAAAATGGGGGTTTTGGGAAAAGGGTTCAATTTTAAATTTTTTATTGGGTTTGGTCAATTTTATAAAAATTTAAAATTTAATTGGGGAACATTTCTTGGGGCCCCTTTTTTTTAAAACTGATTGCAGCCCCCAATTGTGGGGAGTGGGTTTTAAAAAATCCTTTCCCCGAAAAAAAAAACTTTTTCTACAAAGGTCTAACCTCGAAACCCCTATTCTTTCTCACCCCCCTTAGCAGAATTTTTGAGCCCCTAAATGGCTACTGCAGGGGAAGGCTGTTAAAACCCAAAAATATTAAACCCCAAAGCGATAAACCCATGGGATCTTTGGAAAAGGGTCATTTGTCTCTGAACCAAAGAATCTTAAAAAAATTTCTGTGTTTCCCCCTTTGAAAACCCGGAAAACGTGGAACATCTT
Organism: Phyllomedusa bahiana; assembly: GCA_025379985.1. NCBI lineage: Eukaryota > Metazoa > Chordata > Amphibia > Anura > Hylidae > Phyllomedusa > Phyllomedusa bahiana. The sequence goes on from JAODAL010000866.1 coordinate 172,771, forward strand.
TGGATGTCAGGCCCCTAAACGCAAAAAAAGTCTTTTTCGAAAGCGGGAGAAGTACTCCAAGGAGTTCCCTTTTTTTCAGGTCCCGGGCCCTTTACCCGAAGGACAAATTGGGTTTTAAAACACACCATCGTTTCTTGGCACTGGATTTTTAAAACTAAATCTTTTTTTTGGGCCTGGTTTCTTTGGGTTGGGAAACCCGAATAAAGGGCAGTTACCACACTCCTTTGGGGTCCCTTTTAAAATAAGGGGCTATCTCTGCATTTACCAATTCCCCAAAAATCTTCCCCCAGAAAGTAAAAAAAGTGGTCTTTCATAACTGGTTTTCCCCTGAAAGTTAAATGTGAGAGAAATGAAGCGTTTTTTAAAATTGTTCTCTGGGTTTTTAGGGGAAAACTTGGGCTCACAGTCCTGAAGGGAAGAAAGGGGCAACCCCAAAAGATTGGAAAATTTTCCCCTTTTTTTTATTCCTTGCTCCATTATTGTTTTGGAATAGTTTAAACTTCAAAGACATTGCCACCTGATTTTTCCTCTTTAGATTTTCTGGAAAACTGTGGGATCCCAAAAGGTCCCTTTTTCACGTCACAGGCCCTAATTGTCACATGAAAGCCCAAAGAAGGGAACATGGAAATTTTTTAAACGTGTGGGGAGCTCTTTTAGGTGGAAATTATTTTCACAAAGGTTTTGGGAAAAAAAAGGGGGGCGCCATTCTCTAAACGTGTTTGTAACATTTGGTTTAAAAAAAAGGCCGGTTAAATGCACCCTTTCCCTAGCAAACATCTCCTATAATGACCCCTCCTAAAAATCAAAGTTCTTGGCATATGGGGGCATTGTGAGGGCCATTAATTTTTGCTTCTAGTTTGGGGAACTCTCAAGATATCTTTTCCCAAGGGTAGGGTTATCTGTGCTTGAGCACAAGTTCCGGTAAAAAGAAGACTATACGCCTCAATGGGATTTATAAATTTTTCAACATCTGGTTTATGGAAAAACCGCCCTATTTGGGCTGGGATCTGGTTTCATTCGATTATGGTAAAGGTTTGGGGGAAACAGGGGAGACCAAACAAAAGACTCTTTCCGGTTTTCCATTTCTCCCCCCCGCCGCTCAACAGAACCTGCACTGTTTTTTAGTGAAATAAGGGAGAGCTGGGTCCCTTTTATTTTTAAACAATTTTTGAAGAAAGCAGAATTGGCTAGAGACTTGTTACTTTGGCCCTCTAGAATTGCCATTTTAATTGGGTTTGCTTTTGGGGCCCTGAAAGGGGAACTCTGGGCCAGGGAAATAATTTGGGGCAGGGCCTGCCACCAGATCCTTTGCAGGCCTCTGTACATTTGGGGGGTAACTGCTGGTGTATCATTACTAGCATTACTCTCCCCCCTTCAACACGTTCCTCAGTGCTTTTTTTGCATGGGGGAAAGTCCTGGGGGGTGGACCAGGGTGGGAAAAGCTGTGTTGTGATCTTTTTCTGTCCCCATTCTGTTTCATTTTAAAACCCGACCTAAAAGTCCTTGGCAAGGTTGGGATGTCGCCCAAACAACATTTTTTTAGGGATATGTTTTTTCCCTTTGAGGGAATTTTTGCGTTCTTTTCCCTCCCACTTTTTTCCCCGAAGGGTTTTGCATTTCCCGTAGGGGAAAGTGGTTTTTCCTTTTCAAGGGGCAACCGGGTTTCTGGGGCCTTTGAAGGGCGTCCCGGAAAAAAGGGGTTTTTAAGACCTGTGGGGGAGTAATCTGTAGGGGGAGGTATTGGTTTTTTGAACGGTCACTGGTGTTCTATGAAAGCTTAAGACCAGGGGGATGACAATGGGCATTTTTAAAATCAAAGGGTGGGATCATTCCAAAACTTTGCCCTTGCTGGGGTAAAAAATTCCCAAAAAAACAAACAAATGGAAAGGGAAATGGACATTGTACTTTTTTTAATACCTGGGACCCATTTGGGGACCCCCCTTATCTTGTAGGTTGTTAAAGGGAAACTTTTTTACAAAAAGGGTTTTACACCTCTGGCCCGTTTTTAAAAAAATGAATTTCCCGGGAGATCTCCATCTGCTTTGGCAAAACCGTAATTCCATTTTAAAAATCACTTAGTTCTCTAAGTTTCTGGTATCCCCTTTCTGGCTATTCTTGGGAAGTCCCCAATTCTTTTTTAACAATGAGCTTTCTATAGCCCTCGCTTGAACCTAAACACTCATCTAGTCTTTTCCCCCAAAACCCTTTTTAAAAACCTGTTTTTTTGGGTAATTTAATTTTTAAATGTCTCTTTTTCTCTTAGCATGCTCAGCAATTCAATTTTTCCCGGCCACTTTTTTAAAAATAGGGGATTCTAACTCCTTTCCCTACATTACATCTCCAAGTCTCCCGATTGTAAAATTTGGGAAAAAGGATCGCCAAGCTTTATAGTTTTTTCCCGGACCCATCGCTGAACTTTACAAGTCCCTTTTTTGAACCCCCTCACGTCGAGCAAAGAAATTAGCAAAGTCCTTTTGGGGTTTATTGGGCCCCGAAATGGGCGCTGGGGAATTGGACCCGGTGTGGGTGGGGGGTATTAAACAACCTTTTTGGGAACTTTGCATCATCCTGTCGTATCATACCCTTTAGGGGTGGGAAAAGCCTTTTCCCTGTGCTGGAAGAAAATGGGTTCTTTGGTTTAGGGGTGAAGCCACTTGAACCCGGGATCATCTGCTCTGGGAATCCTCTTTCTTGGGAAAAAATGGGGTTTTGGAATTAAGTTTCCCCGGCGCAGGATAAGGGAAAGTCTTTTTGGGTTGGCCCCAGCGATGATATCTTTGGTTTCTTGAGCAGGGTGAGAGCTGCAATGGAGTGTTGATGGACCCTACTCTGAAATGCCTGGGAGTGGAAATTGAGGGCTTTGCTCTAGGGGCCCCCCAAACTTGCTGTGTCCACTGTGGTCACTACCAGGAAAATGCAGCTCTTTCTAAGAAAATTTTTGCTTCAAACTATGGGGGCTGGGGTGTTTTTTTTCTCCCAAAATGAGCTTCTCCCGGGGGTTACCCCTTTCCCGGCCCCTTTTCCCGCTCTAATGAGGCCTCTTGTTGTGCTTTCCTGCTTCCAGGGGTGGGTTGCTGTCCCTACCCTCCTGCTTCCCAGGGATGCTTGCTGTAACTTTTAGTTGCAAACCCTTGTTTTTAGCAAAAAGCACTCGAGCCTTTGCTTGGGTTCAACCTTTTTCCCCGGGGGAGGGCGGCTGCAAATGCCGACAGATGACCTTTTTTGGGGGGAGCTGGCCCCTTGATTTGTTTTTTAAGAAGATGTGTGGGTTTGGACAGGGGGTTTACCTGTTTTGAGATCGCTTTGTTGCTTTTTCTTGCAAAGGGAATGCTTGCACGTGGCTGACCTCTGTTAGTCCCCAAACTTCCCCCTCTTTTTTTAGCATTTTTTTTAAAATGTCCTGGCCGGCCCCCACTTTACCGTACCCCCCCGGGGGCTATGTAGCTCGACAGGGCACCCAAAAAAGCCTTCCCCAAATTGTCAATGGGTTAAAACCGTGGAGGGAAATCTGTAAATTTTTATTAAAAAGGATGTAGGAACGGGGAAAACTTTATGGGGCAAACAAAAATTTTACATTTTTGAATAAAACATATCGGGTTTTTAAAAAAACAAAAAAACCTGACAAAGGTAAAAAAACAGAAACATTACATGGGTTGGGGCAACATGCCTAGGTCTATCTAAATAACAGCACCCTTTTAATGCCGTAACAACATACCCAAATTTTAAAACTGGGACTTTCATGCTTTTTGAAGCCCAGGTAAAGCTAGAAAAATTCCAACAACTGAACAGCTTACCAACCCAAAGCTTTAACAAGACAAAATGAGAAAGGGTTAAATCCCCTTTTTCTGTGCAGACATGAGGTTTAAAAAAGTCCAAACCCACCCCTAATGCAAAGGAATTTCCTCTTTAAAAAGGAAACAATTTTTCATTTGTGAAACCTTTCAAAAAAAGGCCAAAAAGGGTGGGAAACCCAAAGGGGAAAAATTTTTTTTAAAATAAAAGCATTAAACCCCTTTGAATTAAAAAGTAAAAAAATTTAATTAATTTTGGTTTTAAGAGCAGCACAAGCTAACTTATTACGGATTTCTTTCACAGGAGCGCTGGGTTTAAAAATAAAAATAAAAAACCCTACAAAGGGGTCCAGCATTTTCCCTTTACTCTGCCTTTCAAAAAACGGGTTTAAAAAAATTGGGTTTAAAAATTATTGTCCCCCAAAAATGAAAAAAATAAAAAAAGTCCCAACCCTCCCCCCGCAAAAAACAAGCCCCTACAAAGCTCCGTACACAGAAAAATAAAAAAGTTATGGCTCTCAGACTATGGCGATGCAAAAATGTGTTTTTCTGTTTGAATAAAAGTGTTTTTATTGTATAAAAGCAGTAAAAAAATTAAAAAAATACAAATTGTATCAACCTGCTGATTAAAGCTAGCATGTCATATCTAACGCAGAGTGACCGCTATAAAAAATAAAAATAAAAAACACTACCAGGATTGCTGTATTTTGTTCAAAAACGCCTCACAAAAACCTTAGTAAAAAGTGAACAAAGTGTTGTAATGCACCCCAAATGGTACCAATAAAATCAACAATTCGCCCCGCAAAAAACAAGGCCCTACACAGCTCTGCACACAGCAAAATATAAAAGTTATGACTGTCAGAAGAGGACAACATAAAAACGCAATTTTTTGTAGACCTATTTCTATTGTGTAAAAGTAATAAAACATAAAAAACGATATAAAATTTCTACAATTGCAATTGTACCGGGCCCCCATAGTAAAGTTATCCATCATTTACACTGCACGCTGTAAAATTGAAGCCCAAAAAAAAAATGTGGAACTGCATTTTTCCCCCCCATTTTCATGGCCCAATGCTAAAAAAAAACGATGGAACACCTGTGTGCCCCAAAAGCACACTACACCCTAGATGAGATCCATGAGGGGTGTTGAATCTAAAATGGGGCAACTTCTGGAAGGTTTCACCTGTTCTGCTACTTTGGGGGCTTTGTAAATGCGACATGGCCCCACCAAAATCTGCATTCAAAAAGCCAAATAGCGCTCCCTCCCTTGTACGCCCTGCCATGCGCCCAAAGCCCCGTTTACACCCACATGTAGGGGAAATTGCCGAACTTGGAAAAAATTGCTTAACAAAGTTTTGGGGTTCTTTTTTTTCCAGAATTCCTTGTAAATATGAAACATTTTTCCCGCTAAAATTGCAGAAATTGGAAAAAAATGTTTTTTAATTTTCACAGCCTAATGCTAAAAAAAAATTTGTGAATCACCCGTGGGGCGATATACTCACTACACACCTGTATAATTTACCTTAAGAGGTTTGTAGTTTCCAATATGGGTCTTTTTAGGGGGGTTTAAATTTAAGTTTTAGCACGTTTTGGGCCTCCTCAAACCTGAAATGGCGCCTAAATAAAATTGCATTGAAAATTGAGACCAGAGTCAGTGGTGCTCCCCTTTCTGGGGCTTATGGGTTTAGCCAAATAATGCAATAGGGCCACATATGGGATATCTTAAAAACGGCGACCTGGGGGAAATGATATTACATTGCATTTACCCAGTCACATTTACTGTTTTCCGTAAATAAGGATACATATTAAAAATCGCAAAAATAGTGAAATTTTTGAAATTTCACCTCCACTTTGCTTTAATTCTGTGAAATACCTAAAGGGTTAACAAATTCCCTAACACTGTTGTAAATACTTTAAGGGTTAGTTTCTTAGAAGGGGCCTTTGGGGGTATCTAAATGCAGCCCCCAAAGCCCTTCAGAACTGGAATGGTTTTCCCAAAAAAAAGATATTGCAAAATTTTTTTGAAAATTGGAAATTACTACTAAATTTCTAAGCCCCTTTTGTCATAAAAAAAGGACATTAAAAAATATGCCAACCTATATGGAAATATGGTAATCTAGTTATAAACTATTTTTTGGTGAAAATTATCTGTCTTGCCGCAGAAATTTTGAACTTCAAAAAAACCCGATTTTTTTTAATTTTTCATGAAATTTTTATATTTTTTCACAAAAACAAGGATTGTATGGATAAAATTTTCTTACTAACTTTAAAGCACAATGTGTCCACCAGAAAACAGTCTCTGATTCACATGGATAGGTAAAAGTGTCAAAAAGTTATTCTAACATAAAGTGACACATGCCAGATTTCAAAAAGAGGGCTGTGTCAGGAAGGCCAAAACTGGCTGGGTCCTTAAGGGGTTAATGAGGAATTAGACCCGGATTCTTCATGGGATTCCACGTTAAAAATCTATTGTAGTCTGATTGCTCTTCATTTGAAAAAAAAGAATGGACATGTCCATTCTTTAGAGCAGATTGTTATCTGACTTCGCTTCGGCAGGACTGATGTGGAAGGCTAACCCACATCCTCTGTAAAGTGAAAATCCTCAGCAGAAATCCAAGGTATCGCCTTAGATTAGACTTAAGATTTTTCCGGGAGGGAAATTTCAATGTGTGAACTTACTCTTGGATTGTATTATAGCTTATTTCCTCTTCAAAGTGGTGTTAAAGGAGTTGTCTCATTATGAGCTTTCAGCCTGTCCGTGAGCCTGATAGTTGAATTGAGGGGCGTGCTTCTTGTCTGTCTCTTCTGCTCCCTCTTCCCCCCCTCCCATCAGCACACAGGCAGCTTGGTAACTTCTATACAGGGGGGGGAGGGGGTTTTGCTGCCAGAGTTAACCCTGTGTGTGCTTGCCTAGGTCTGTTGCAGGAGAGGGCTGATCTGAGTGTAGAGAGGTCTGTGAAGCTGCTGTGTATGCTCATAGCAGAGCAGAGGGGATGCATGTGTTCCTATATCCCCTGCTTAGCTTACAAGTCTCCACATCTCCAGCAACAACAAACCCTGTCGGAACAGACACAGGGCAGCTGGGAAGTGTTACTATACTCAGGATGTCTCACTAATACAGGAGAGCATGAAGTATTCACATGCCTGATCTGTATAGTATTAGTATAGTCACAGTTCCACAGACACATCATGATTATAGTAAAGCCATGTTCACACGGCTTAAAATGGGCCGTATTTCGGTCCGTAATTACGCGCCGAAGTGCGCCAATTACGGGCCGAAAACGGCCCATTCATTACGGTAATTCACAGTTCTCATAGAGAACTATGGATTACGTCTCCTCTCCCCGCCTGGTGAAGCCGCCGGGCGGGGAGATAATTCACATGTCACTTTCTAGCGGCGTATACGCGCCGCTAGCAGTGTGGTCTATGGCCGGGAAGTGCCGGCCCCCTGCTTACTCCCCCGCTCCCGCCCCGCCCCCGTCCACACGCCGTAATTGGGGGGCGTAATTACGTCCCGCAATTAAGCCGTGTGAACATAGCCTAACACACAGGGTCACTGCTGTCACATCTATCTGTGTAGAGAGCAGGAGGAAGCAGGCACACACAGGGTTAAACCAGGCAGCACGGACACAGACGCCAGAGTCCTCCCTCTCCCTCCCTCCACTACAGAAGCATTCTGTGCGGGAGGGGCTCTCTGCTCCGACCTGTCTTCAAAGGTGATGAGTCATACAGACCTGACAGCCAGTAAGATAAGGATCAACAGGTCGGTGGCTATAGAGATTTGAGAAGCTGATGCACTCCTGCTAACAGGGCTAACTCCAAATCAGTAGAGACATTTGTAATGAAATTATATTGCAAAGCTGCTTGTTTTTTTAAAGATCTTTTAATTAAAACCCAATCATTGTAGCGAGACAACCCCTTTAAGAGAGGTAAGGAGGAGCTGAAGGTGGGGGCCACAGTTCATGCACCCCACCAATGACAAATCAAAAATTATTACTAAAATTGGTACTAGAATAGAACATTTAAAATACGGGTATGTTAAAGGAAGCGGGTATTTCCTCGCTTCTGTCACACTTTCCCTGGCTGTGCCTCACCAACATCTGAGGGGCACCTGTCTGGTGAGGCCATCTCACAGTTTAGTAAGCACTGACTTTTTGAATTTGTGCTTTATAGAAACAGTTCAGCAGTAAGTTAAGGTGCCAATACATATTATGGGCTGTTCACATGGCATTATGCTCTCGGTCTATGGTATCTGTCAAGATACTGTGAAAAAAAGATATCCCGACGAATACCATAACAAACCCATAGTGGACTAATAAAAATCAATAGAGCAAACATGGTTTCATTTAGACTATGTTGGTTCTATTTGCCAAACATACCAGGTTTCCGAATAAATACAACAGACCATGATGGAGCGTGAATACACCCTACATGAATGTCACATGAACCCACGGATTTTGGCAGGATCTGTATCTTATGTGCACAGGGCATCCTGACTTACTCCAGTGGCAGATGTCAGAGTACAGAGGGATCAGAGATATTTGATTTTAACATTTTCAATCCTTTGCTCTCATCTAAGAGAAACTGCTGCTATGAACTTTTTATACCCCTCTCACTATTGAGAATATACAGTGGGTACGGAAAGTATTCAGACCCCTTTGAATTTTTCACTCTTTCTTGCATTGCAGCCATTTCTGCACCCCATCTTGAAAGAAAAAAACCCCCAGAAATGTAGATATATTTACAAATTTATTAAACAAGAAAAGCTGAAATATCACATGGTCTTAAGTATTCAGACCGTTTGCTCAGTATTGAGTAGAAGCCCCTTTTGACCAACTACAGCCATGAGTCTTCTTAGGAATGATGCAACAAGTTTTTCACACCTGGATTTGGGGATCTTCTGCCATTCTTCCTTGCAGATCCTCTCCAGTTCTCTCAGGTTGAATGGTGAATGTTGGTGGACAGCCATTTTCAAGTCTTTCCAGAGATGCTCAATTAGGTGTTGGCTGGGCCAGTCAAGAATGGTCACAGAAGAGTTGTTCTGAAGTCACTGCTTTGTTATTTTAGCTGTGTGCTTAGGGTCATTGTCGTGCTGGAAGAAGAACCTTCGGCCCAGTCTGAGATCCAGAGCACTCTGGAAGAGGTTTTCATCCAGGATATCTCTGTACTTGGTTGCATTTATCTTTCCTTCAATTACAAGCAGTCAACCTGTCCCTGCAGCTGAAAAACACCCCCATAGCATGATGCTGCCACCACCATGTTTCACTGTTGGGATTGTGTTGGGCAGGTGATGAGCAGGGCCTGGTTTTCTCCACCGCTTAGAATTAACACCAAAAAGTTCAATCTTCGTCTCAGACCAGAGAATCTTATTTCTCATAGTCTGGGAGTACTTCATGTTTTTTTTTGAAAACTGTATTTGGCTTTCATATGTCTTGCACTGAGGAGAGGCTTCCATCGGCACAATGTGCCATAAAGCCCCGAAGGGTGGTGTCTGAAGTGATAGTTGAAATTGTGGAACTTTCTCCCGTCTCCCTACTGCATCTCTGGAGCTCCACCACAGTGATCTTGGGGTTCTTCTTTACCTCTCTCACCAAGGCTCTTCTCCCACGATTGCTTAGTTTGGCTGGACGGTCAGATCGAGGAAGAGTTGTGGTCTTCCCAAACTTCCATTTTAGGTTTATGGAGGCCCCTGTGCTCTTAGGAGCCTTGAGTGCTGCCGCACTTCATTTGTGACCATGGCCAGATCTGTGCCTAGCCACACTTCAGTCTCTGCGCTCCTTGAGCAGGTCCATAGACCACATGATTCGCATGTGTTCTGACATGCACTGTGAGCTGTGAGGTCTTATATAGACAGGTGTGTACCTATCCTAATCAAGTCCAATCAATTTAATTAAACACAGCTGGACTCATAGGAGTAGAACCATCTCAAGGAGGATCAGAAGGAAATGGACAGCATGTGAGTTAAATATGAATTTCACCGCAAAGGGTCTGAATACTTATGAACATGTGATATTTCAGTTTTTCTTGTTTAATGCATTTGTAAAAATATCTACATTTCTGTTTTTTTTCTTTCAAGATGGGGTGCAGAGTGTACATTAATGAACAAAAATGAACATTTTGGATCTTACCAAATGGCTGCAATGAAACAAAGTGAAAAACTTGAAGGGATCTGAATACTTTCCGTACCCACTGTATGCATACTCAGCCGGGCATATATGTGTATGGTAGGATCAGAAGGAATAGTTGATGACTGACATTAAAGGTATATAACCACTTCAAAGATTTGTTTTTTTGGCTTGAAAAAGGCCTGCCTATATTACAAAAAATGACCATTTATTTGGATTCATTGTGTCGTGGATTCACTTTTCAAACAAAGAAAGGGAATAGTCAGCTCACCAGATTTCCTTGTATTCCATCTGTGCATGAACCTTCATACCAAGAAGCGTAAGAAACCAGTGTGAAAGCAAGTCCAAATGGGTCAGCACAGATACGGATAAGAAGTATGAGGTTCTTAGGGCTAATGAGGTTCATAGGAGGTTCAAAGTGCTATGACTAAGGGCACTTTGTTACTCGAAACACATGAGCTATAATGCCTCTCTGCCAGCTTGTGCACGTTTTATGGCATTTTGAAATAAAGATTCTCATACTTTTTATCCGCATATGTGCTGACGCATTTGGAATTGCTGTTTCATACATTTCTGGACCCTGATTGCTATGTCATTAGGGGTGTTCCCACTATACACTTTGATGGCACATTGATAGTATATACCATCAAAGTCTGATAGATCCTCTGTGACCCACACCTATCTCGGTAATGGGCCCACAGAAGTATTGTCTCAGAATGCAGAGTTGGTCACACTTGCACACAACTCTCCATTCTGTTCTATGGGAGTTCAAAGTACAGCTGAGTGTATTTCGGGGCCCATTCCCAAGATAAGTGCAGGTCCCAAAGGTGGGATCCACTCCTATCAGACTTTGATAGCATATCCTATCGATATATCATCAAAGCCTATGGTGAAAATGCCCCTTTAAGTAAAACATTACGGTCCTATTATGCGGCAGAGGGGCACAGGTGTACTCAGGCTCTGACTGGCCCACAGGGGAATAGGGGAAATCTTTTAACTGCATAAACATCCTCAGAAGAGGCAGAGTATAGGAGGCATGTATAATCATTTACGGCAAATGTAGGGTGGGCCCCTAAAATAAACTCCACTGGTGGGCCCATAAACAGCACAACTGGTGTGCCCCTAGAATAAACTCTATCTGTTGGCCCTAGCCCCCCAGTCTGACACTGGGTGTACTCACAGGCATCCTCTAGACCGCTAACATTTAGATTTACGCTTGCATGTCTACACAGAATGTTTTTATAGATTTGTCGAAAATCTGTTGTATTTTTAAAAGACATATCTGCCCTCATCATACATTCTTCTCTGCTAATGATGGCTACTAGGCAAAGCGACCCACTGAAATGTGCTATGTACATACACATGGTCATGCAAACATGAATCTAAAATGTGCCCACAAAGATCAAATTTCTCAAGCTGAAGGACAAGTAAAAGAAGGACAACATGGACAGCATGCCTTGAACCTAAATGAAGGGACTGTCTTTTTTGATGCTCGGAACATGAAAGGTAGGTCACAATTTATTCCTCTTTTTTAATTTTAAGAAACAATATTTATGTGTATAACATAAATGGAACTTGTAACTGGGCACTGTGATACGTATGGTTACATATAATTTAGGCTTCATTTACACAGGCTTAGGGGCGTAACTCCAATCCACAGGGCCCCATAGAAAAATAAAATGGGCCCTTAACACCTAAAATTAGTAAACTGAAATAGAGGCATAAATCATAGGAATTAAGGGCGACATGTATGAACGGGATATCTGGCGTCTTCACAGCCTTAGATCAGGCACAGCCCCGTTCTTAGATCAGCCTGCTACGCCTGCTACGGCATTTCTGGGCACATTACAGTTAGAACAGGTATATCACTTTCAAAGTAGTATACCTGATCCGAACTGTCGCCCGAGTGCTGGAATGCGCCTGATTTATGACCTGTTGCAGAGCGGGTTCATACATCAGTTGCATTTTAGCCTTTTATTAGGCGCATGAAATTTGGCGTGTTAGCGCCAAATTTCATGCATATCGCCCTAAAAAAAAAATAAAAGTAAAAATTGTGCATATGTAAGGGAAAATATTGAAGGGTAATACAGAAAATCACTTTCTCTTACTAAAAGGTACCGTCTTTATCCCTTAAGTGGGCCCCTTTAACCTCTGGGCCCCATAACGCTGTAAGTATAGTTAGCCCTTGCCAGACTTTTGGCCGTGTCAGACAAACAACCAGCTATTTGCCATCGGCACGGAAAAAACTTACTTGCGAAATAGGAAAAATTTTCCTTTCTAACAAAAATTCATTCCTGGCCCACTTTCGTCTGTTCCCTTTCTGATCAATGACTGAGGAAATTGCTAAAGATGAACTCAGATTGGTTGCTACAGCAAGCGAGTTTTTTCAGCGTTTTTCGTTTTTGAAAAGCGGGAAAAAAAACGACTGTAATCATCTCCCATAGACTCAAATGAAAACCTCCTGCTGTCTAATGATTTCTTTTTTTTGCTCGTTTTTTTTTATGGGGGTATTTTGCAAAATGCCTAAGGCTATGTCCACTGCAGTGGACAAAAAAAAGACCCGAAATCGAATTACTAAAAAAATTCTGAAATGGTTTTCTGTCCATTTCCGTCAAAAGCAGCTGAAAAAACGGCCGTTTTTTGGTGCGTTTTTCGTTTTTTGGAGCGTTTTTTGAGCGTTTTTATAAGCTTTTTTTTTTAAGCGTCTTTGCTCTCTTTTTAATGTCACAATAAGCCATTGGTGTAAGTTACACCCGACAGGTGAAATTAACATGTTAAGGAGTCACTTCCTTTAGATCACTGTAGCCATTGTGAGCACATTGTCCTTTGTGTGCTGCTGCTGCTGCGTGCTACTACTTTATTACATTTTGCACCAGATTCTTGCACCAAAATCCACAAAAACCCACATTATCTTTCCATACAGCAAGATAACTGTATTAGCATCAAAATCTGTAAAGAAAAGGATTTTAGCGGCAAACTCCCAAAAAACCCATTATTGCGCCAAATTCCGTAAGAAAAATTTTTTTAGTGTCAGAAGCGAGATCAGTTTATTAGCGCCAAAATTTTTAAAGATATTGAACTAAGCCCCCAAACCCGTCAAAAATCGGACTCCGGCGCCGAAATCCGTAAAAAATTTATTTATTTGCGTCAAAAGCTAGATCACTTTATTAGCGCCAAAATCTGTAAAGATATGGATTTTTGCCCCAAAAGCCATAAAAAAAATTGGTTTGCACCAAATTCGAAAAAACGTATTTTTGCGGCAAAATCCATAAAGTATTTTTGGCGTCCAGAGGCGAGAGATAACGTGATTGGCGCCTAAAATCATGTAAAAAAAATTATTTTAGTCAAAAAAACGTAAAAAAACTGATTTTTTGCGCCAAAATGCGTAACAAACGTATTTTGGCGTCAGAAGCGTGATTACGTTAGTAGCGGCAAAATCAGTAAAAAAAAATTATTTTAGTGTCAAAAAACGTAAAACGTATTTTTGCGCCAAAATCCATAAAAAAACGTATTTTTGCCGTCAGAGGCGAGATAACGTGATTGGCGCTAAAATCTGTAAAAAAAATGATTTTAGTGCCAAAAAACGTAAAAAAACGTATTTTTGCGGCAAAATCCGTAAAAAAACTTATTTTTAGCGTCAGAGGCGAGATAACGTTATTAGCGTCAATCTGTAAAAAAAAATATTTTAGTGCCAAAAAACTTAAAAAAATGGTATTTTTGCGCCAAAATCCGTAAAAAAAACTTATTTTCTGGCGCCAAATATTTTCGTAAAAACGTAATTTTCATGCATCAGTAGCAGATTTAACTTTATTAGCAGGCCAAAATATGTTAGACAATAGTTTTAGATCAAAATCGTAAAAAAACGTATTTCTGCGCCAAAATCGTGTAAAAAAAACTATTTTTTGCGTAGACAGGTAGTAACTATAAAATTAGGGCAAAAATCAGTTAGCGCAAAAGCAAATGTATCATTTGATTACAAAAGGTACAAAAAAGGATCATCAGACACTAGATCGTATTATAATGAATAACCTTTGTTAAACACTATAGTGGGATTGGGTCTCCTGGAGGGTTTCATTGAAAAATAGCGGCAAAAAACGCACGCGAAATACGCGCCAAAAGCGTCCGGCGCTTTACATAGACTCTGTAGTAAATTTTCTGCCCTGCTGGCGTTTTTTATTTAAGATTTTTCCCGTTAGTTATTTTGCTTCTACGCCAAAATACGTTTTTTTTTAGGGATTTTGGCGCAAGAAACTTTTTTTTACTTTTTTGGCACAAAAAAATTTTTTTTAAGATTTTGCCGAATAAAGTTATCTCGCTTCGGGCCCCCCCAAAACAAAAAAATTTTTTTTACAGATTTTGGCGAAAGAACCTTTTTTTTTGTTTTGGGAACTAAAATTATTTTTTTACAATTTTGGGCTAAAAAAGTGATTTCGCGGGGCTGACGCCAAAAAAATAATTTTTTATACAGATTTCGGCGCAGAACCCTTTTTATTTAGGGTTTTTGGGGGCAAAAATCCTTTCTTTACAGATTTTGGCGCTAATAAATTTCTTGCTTTTAAAGCAAATAAATACATTTTTACGGTTTTCCCCGGTGCCAGAATCCGTATTTTTTAAAATTTTGGCTAATAAAGTGATCTAGTTTTGACACCAAAAAATAGGGTTTTTTTTAGGGATTTTGGTCCCGATCCTTTTTTAGGGTTTTTGGGCGCTAAGTTTAAATATCTTTCAAAATTTTGCCGCTAAAAAATGATCCGTTTGACCAAAAAAATATATTTTTTTAGGGAATTTTCCCCCAATAATGCGTTTTTTGGGGGGTTTTGGCGCTAAAATCCTTTTCTTTACAGATTTTGACGCTAATACAGTTATCTTGCTGTAAACAAAGATAATGTGGTTTTTTTCTGGATTTTGGTGCAAGAATCTGGTGCAAAATGTAATAAAGCAGTAGCACGCAGCAGCAGCACACAAAGATCAATGTGCTACAGTGATCTAAAGGAAGTGACTACTTAACATGTTAACTCCACCTGTAGGGTGTAGTTTACATCCAATGGCTTAATTTGCTCATACATTAAAAAGCAGAGCAAAGACGCTCCAAAAAAACGCTTCAAAAAACGAAAAACGCCCAAAAAAAAAGGGAAGTTTTTTCAGCTGCTTTGGAAGCAGTGGACGGGAAAACTCAGTTTCATGAACGTTTTTAGTAATTCGTTTTAAGGTCGTTTTTTGTCCACTGCAGGGGAGACATAGCCTTAGGTGGATCATAAACCAAATCTCTGCATGTAATGCCGGCTTTCCAGCATTCTGTGCTCTATGGATCCACAGTACTTCACCTACAGAAATATATCAACCAGAACTGAATGCCTACGTTCATACACTGGGGGTTATTTCTCAAGCAATAATATGTAGCATGTCCCATCACATGTCAGCTACTTGCCTAGTAACATTGCTTTTTGGTGAAAACAATGCTGTGGGGAGTAATTTGAAATGTAAGGCTTTGTCTAGTGTATGAGACACTTACTACAGATCATGTTGAGTCATCTTTACTGTCTACTATGTATTTACTGTAAGTGTCAGACTGAAACACATTATACATAGAGATCTTTAAAATCTATTTACAAGATGTATGGGCTGGCAAGTTATGCCACTGAGCGACAAACAAAAAAAAGAGGGGTCTACAGTACTGGTGACATCACTCATATGTAAAATATAGTGGTGCGTAGACTGAAGATGTCTTCTGCTGCTGAAGGATACAAGCATACTCCTCTCTTGGGAAATACATTTTCAGTCTAACAACAAGTTTTCCGTATATATAGCTTCAGAATCTTCTCTAGAGGATACTGCTCCATATGTTCCATTGTGAGCATATATACAAAGCAACAAAAAAGGGCGCTGCCTTAGTAATGTTGATCAACATATGTCGTTTTTAAAGGGAACATATATTACCTAGATTTTAGTTTTACCTATTAAAACCAAAAACAGGAACATGCTCATTTCCCTCAATTTATATTTTTTGGTGGCATTCTTCTATTAATGTGAGCACAGCAGCTGAACAACTCTATACTTGTATCTTTATATGCGTTATTATTTCTTGTTTGTAATTTGTACCTGTTGGTAAACTCACCAGTCTTTGTTCTTTATATTTGTGCTACATGTTTTTTATGGATTTCTCTTTGTCATATACACTCACCGGCCACTTTATTAGGTACACCTGTCCAACTGCTCGTTAACACTTAATTTCTAATCAGCCAATCACATGGCGGCAACTCAGTGCATTTAGGCATGTAGAATGGTCAAGACAATCTCCCGCAGTTTAAACCGAGCTCAGTTGGGGGAAAAAAGGTGATTTTGGGCCCTTTTTAAGTGGCATGGGTTTTTGGTGCCAGAAGGGCTGGGAGTATTTCGAAACTGCTGTCTCCTGGGGTTATCACCAAACCTCTCTGGGGTTTACAGAGAAAGGGCAAAAAAAAAAAACATCCGGAGGGCAGTCCTTGGGGGGGAAATGCCTTGTTGATGCCGAGGTCAAAGGAGAATGGGGAGACTGGTTTAGCGATGAAAAGGGAAAAGTGATCAAATAGCCCCCCGTTACAACCCAAGGGGGCAGAAGGCATCTTGAAGCACAGTACGGGGAATTTTAGGCGATGGGCTACAGCAGCAGAAACCACCGGGGGCCATCCTTTCACTAAGAACAGGAAACTGAGGCTCCCAATTTTCCCAGCTATCGAAATTGGACGTAGAAGTTGGAAAAACGTTGCCTGGTCGATGAGCTCGATTTTGCTGCGAAAATTGGGAGGTTTAGGGTGAATTTGGCGTCAACAACTAAAAGCAGGATCCTCCTCCTTGTAAAAAGGGTTATGGGGTGGTGGGGGGTTCAGGGTTTGGGGGGAAAATATTTTCTTGCACTTTTGGGCCCTTGGTCCCAATTGAGCATGGCAACATTTTTGAATTTGCCACGAAAAATTTGGGCGTTCTAAAGGGCAAAAGGGGGTCCAACCCCTTTAAATACATGGTGTACCTAATAAAGTCCGGTGAGTGTATGTTTTAACTATGTCCTATCTGATGACGTTTGTCCGTGTTTAGTTATTTATATTGTCATTTTAAAGCGTATTTATTTATTCAATTTTGAAGTTAATGTAAAACATACATTTAAGAGAGGGGAAATACTGTCCGATACAGACAACCATGCATAGCAGTATAAATCAACTTTAGGCAGACGTACGTAGAAATTATTTAAACATACAGAATTTGCAGAACGGAGCAGGAGTCCTATTGCCCCTACCATATGAAATAATGGAAAATAGAGCTGTATGCCAGGCACCCATACTCATTAAGTATGTCATAAGCATAATCAATAAAGGTACATTGTCCCCACCACTCAGTAACACATGGAATTGTAGCATTAGACAGTGTAAATCCTATCCCCTGCTTACCTAACCATAAAGAGCCTTATGACTAAAACGTCTCTTAAGACGCCCCTCACATACACCCACATTCACCCCCATTCATACTGTCAATTTCTGATCCCATTACCCCCGCCATACCCTTCATGTCATCAATGCCTCTATCCAGTTACCCGAGACATGTGAGAACTGCTTCGGTATGCCTCTTGAGGTGTAAGAAATCTAGTAGTAGGGGAGATTGGCGTTAATCAGCTGCGCCAAAGTCGGGACCCTGGGGGGTTTCCAGTTTAGAAGTATCGTTTTCCATGCATAAAATAAAAGAAGTCTGTAAAGAATTCTTTCCCAGAACCAAATCTGCCACCAAGCCCAACAAGCTATTACCAGCTTGACACACGGTAGGAAGTCAGCGTGCCAAAAGGTCTGCAGGTCAGGGCGTTCCGTTGTCATATGAATCAGAGTACAGCTCGCCCTGCCACATCTAATGCACAGATCAGAGGCCTGGGATCTCATCGGTTTTAGATGAATGGGTGTCACATACACCCTGTGTATCCATTTCGTTTGGATGGGTTGGTCTCTAGAACTTAGAACTGATGACCTCCAGGAAGAACGCAACTCGTCTAGCGCCTCGTCCTGCAGATCGGGTATATCCCTCCACTTCCCCAAAGCAGACACTAAGCCCTGTTCACACGGCTTATTTGGGCACGTATTTCATCCCGTAATTTGCAGCGTACTGCGCGAATTACGGGCTGAAATATGGCGCAGTCATTACGGTAATCCACAGTTCTCATAGAGAACTATGGATTACGTCTCCTCTCCCCGCTCGGCGAATCCGCCGCGGAGGGAGATAAATGACATGTGAATTGCCAGCGGCGTATACGCGCCGCTAGTAATGATAGTCTATGGGCCGGCGAGGTGCCGGCCCCCCGCTCCTGCCCCCACTCCCGCCCTGCCCCCGTCCACATGGCATAATTGCGGGCGTAATTACGCCCTGCAATTAAGCCGTGTGAACATGGCCTAAGGGTGAAGGCTGACAATCCATAATCCCTTGGTACAGAGATGAGACAAGCTTTTTAAACTCCACTTCCCTTATTACAGATTCTATAGGGCCACACTTCAGTAAGACAAATCCAGAACCAAACTGTGCAGCACAGACGTGCCTAAGCTGCAGGTATCTGAAAAATCTTCCCCTGCATCTGAAAAGAAATTCTAGAATGCAGAATATGAAAGGATATACTATAAGACATATTCAACGTCTCAGGTGAACTCCGGTCCAGCCACTCCGCTACTCTTTACTACACCAGAAGAGGTGTCGAACGGTCTCTGTTTGGACCCACAGTCGCGTGTGATATAACATAGTATACCTTATGCCAGCCTCCCTTAGACGAGCCCCGACTGGGAACTGTGTCTGCTTTTTCTGTGCCTCTGAAGTGAAATCTGGATAGAAAGAGAGTTTTGACTTCTAAAAATCACTTCACCCTTCTTTTGAGCAGCTGCCAAAATGGTATCTTGGTAATTCAACAGCCTAAGAATAAAAGATCTAGGGGAAGTCCCAGAGGGCAGGGGCTTGGTCAGGATCCTATGAGCCTTCTCCACCACAAAGTTAGCTAAGAATTGAACTGCGGCCAGGATCCGTTTGAACAACTTTTCAGTAAATTGTTCAGGTGAAAATTCCTCTGCCCGCTCTGACAGACCAAGGATATGTACGTTGTTACGCCTGCTGTGGTTTTCTGCATCCTGCGCTTGCAGAACGGAAGAATGAACATGCTCAATGTTTTTTGAGCGGACCGCGGGCGGCCCGACGGAGTGGGGACTGCTGCACGGGTTTTCCATAGAGCACAATTGTGCTAATTTTCGGGCGGGTTTTCAGGCGGTCTGAAAAACCGCAAACCGGCTGAAGAACCGTCCGAAAACCCTTGCCATGGAGACATGCCCTTAGGCTATGTTCACACGGGTTAAATTGGGGCGCATTTCGTGGCGTATTTCGCGGTGTACTGCGCTCAAATACAAGCGAAATGCGCCCCAGTCATTACGGTAATCCACAGTTCTCATAGAGAACTATGGATTACACCTTCTCTCCCCGCTTGAACAATACGCCGCGGGGGGAGCTAAGCGACATGTCAATTACTAGCAGCGAATATGCGCCGCTAGTAATAAATGTCTATGGGGCCGCAGGCTGCCGGCCCCCCCACCACACGGGAGTCAGCGCGAGCTCACGAAGTCCCGGCGTAATTGCCTTAGATTGTGACACTGAGTTCCTGTTGCGGACCATAAATTTTAGGTTTTAGTATTGCTATAAGTACAATAAGATTGCTACTGTGGACAGAACCAACACAGTCTTGACCAAGACCCTCCAATTAACCCAAACTTGACAGGTAGATCACTGAAACAGAGAGATCATCACAGTCACTGTTGGGGGCAGAGGTGTAACTTTAAGCGCTTGGCCCTAGTGCAAATAGTGTAAGTGGGCCCCCAATTACCATGCGCCATTTATAATACTGGTATCTTCTTATGTGGCAGAAGGGCTTTTGGGCCCCCTCAGGCTGCAGGGCCCGGTAGTGACTGCTATCTCTGCACCCCCTGTAGCTACGCCCCTGGTTTGGGGCCTTCAGTTGACTTAGTACAGCAGATGCAGTAAGGCAGCAATGCAAGAGGAGAATAAGTGGCAGACTTCTATTTAGGTTGGAGGGAAGACTACCAGTGGTATCCAGCAAGTATCGGCACACTTGGGCGTGAGACAATTCAGTAATATGAAATCTGCAAAATAAGACTGGTGCAGAAGGACACGGACAGAACACCACCAGACCAACAGGTAGCGGTACCGGACTTGGCCAGTAGATGTCTCCACAATCACTTGTGGGACACTAGTTCTTGAAATTTCAGAAGGATGAGACTTGTACAGAGATCAGTAACAGGAAATCAAAGAGCTTGTACTTGTCAGCCAGTAGATGCACCACAATAATCAAATGTAGGAGTTATGAGGATCGTTGGACAATGATAAAAATAGCTCCAAATCAAAAACAGTTCCTCCTGAGCAGTCCCACAAATTTAATAATAGTAAAGAGAAGCTGTTGATTAGTGCTGTTGATCAGCCACAAGACTCCCTCAGGGGCATCAGAATGATTAACTGCAATTAGGATACCAGGATTCCAATTTAATATACATTGAGAAGATATAATCAATTCCTTCCACAGTGTGCAGTGATATATCGCTGACCAGTTTAGACAACCGAGCCTCTAGAGGATTCTGTGGTTGTTGCAAGGATTAATGCCCCTATGACAGAGGTCTTCAGCAGTACCTTGTCACCTGGCCGGGTGCTGCGTCCTGTCCACTCCTCAGTCCCTCTCTCCTCATTCTCTGGCAGAGAGGATCAAGCCACGGGAAGGACACTCACCACGCAGTAATACTTATGGCTCCAATTGTCATGTGGTCAGCAGCAGGAGGTCGGGACGGGTCCCCGCTGGCAACTTCAGGCACCTGTAGCAGTATCGCTGACCTTGCTTCTCCTCTGTCCTGACTGGTTACACTGCAGCTTCTGTCACTGCCGCCAGTCAGGAACTCAACAGGCCCCATGCACACCTCCACTAGGTCGCTCATGCGTCCGGGCCGCCTCGCCGCAGCAAAGTCAGCGACCACCTCTTCCACAGCACACAGATAACAGACATTTGTTTGAGCTGCAGGGATTGACTGGGCCATCCTCCTTAAGTATTCGGCTTTTCCAGGCTGCACATAAGTTCTGCAATGGTGCACGAGCCAGACCCAACCACGCCGGCACCTCCAGTCCAGCAACACACTGCGTCGGCAACTGGTTAAAAAGAGGCCTTGCTGTTGCTGACTATCTTAGGAGTGACCCCCTAAAGGGCATGTCAGATGCAGGAGGATTATATAGGATTCTATAGAGCTTCAGCCACACATGTCTCTACTGCATTAGAGTCAGACCACGGCATTTATATTGTCATTGATATTTTTCTTATATTAATAAACTACTTGTTGAATATTATTTCTCGTCCATATTATTTCTCTATGTACATTTACCTCTGGCATTCCTTTTTTTCTTGTTGTGGGTAAGTAACATAAACAAGTTTCTGTTCTGCTGATAAGACACAGCAGGGAGTGATGTTGCCATCCTGTCCAGTGATGCAGAGGGGATTTGGTAACTAGAGAAGCTTATATACAGGAGATAAAAACGGATCTATCTCTGAGAGGAAGCAATATCAGAACAGCAATGTATTTGGTAATAGTCTCCATTTACCTTTGCTTACATGTTTAAAGCTAATCAATGAGATTAACTTTTAACTAAGGCACATGAAGGGTTATCCTCAGTTTGATACACCTCTATGACAGTGCATGCTTTTTTATATTGGGATCTCAGGTGTTATGTTTTAAGCATACTTGCCAACTTTTGAAAGTGGAAAAGTGGGAGATTTTAAGGGGCGGCGCGCATAGCCATGCCCATCTTGTTGGTGCACCACGCCCCTTAGAAAAAGCAACACCCACTCCACCTAAATGGATAACAGCTCTGGAATAAAGCTAGATAGATGCCCCTCTAGCCAGGTAGTAGCCCCCTAATAGCCAGGTAGATGCCCCTATAGCCAGGTGACTCCCCTTATAGTCAGGTAGTGCCCCTTTATAGCCAGTTAGTGCCCCCCTAATAGTCAGGTAGTGACCCCTAATAGCCAGGCAGTGACCCCTAATAGCCAGGTTGTAGCCCCCTATAGCCAGGTATTGCCCATATAGACAGGAAGTTTCCCCATATAGCCAGGTAGTGCCCCCTCTTGTAGCCAGGTAGTGCCCCCTATGGCCAGGTAGCTCCCCCTTGTAGCCAGGCAGTGCCCCCTTGTAGCCAGGCAGTGCCCCCTTGTAGCCAGGCAGTGCCTGACGCTACTCCAGCACCACGGTCATATAAAGAACCCCCGCTGCCTGTTGGTGGCGGGAGGTTCGCCAACTCTGCTGGGGTGGCGAGGGGAACCCCCATTAGCGGGACCCCCCCGCCAAAAGCGGGAGAGTTGGCATGTATGGTTTTAAGTATTATCTAAGGGTTAAGGTTCACTGAAGAAAGTTTTACGGTATGTTCAGAAACGTTTGCCATCTATCCATGGTGTAAATCTGTGTGGATTTCTACAGCGGATTTTATCTTTTATACCACAGATTTAACCACATATCGGAATGCAGTGTAGCCTAATTCAGAGGGGCTCATCCATGTCCTGTGTTCCAAAGCCATTTACATGCAGAAACCACATGAAATGAGAGACAAGTCACATTATTGCTACATATGCTTCTCTTTCAGTTTCCTGTCATAAGGCAGTGGGGCCCATTTAAGTTTTTAATGGGACTCTTCTGAAATCTAGTTATAACCCTGCCCCGACCAATACTAATAGGCTGCGTCTTATAGTTTAAAGACGTTAGTAGCTTCTGCCTTAGCGCCTTTATAAGTCATATTCTATTTTGATGATGTCACATTAGTTTTAGTGTTTTCTTACCAGTTATGTTCTACTGTATACTCAGGGCCGCCATTAGGGCAGTACAAGCAGTACTACGTACGGGGCCGGGCCAGTCTGTGAAGCAAGTGGGGGCCCGCTGCCGCTGTCAGGTACCGCTCTCTTGTTTCACAGTAATGGAAGAGAGAACAGGCCGCAGGCTGTGTATGGCTGGGGCCTGGCGCTGCTGAGAGAGGACCCGTGCTGCGGGTCCGGTCACAGCTGCGATGAATGACATGCACAGAGAGTTATCTACTTACTACTCCTGCATGCTGTGACCGGAGCAGCCAGGCCCTCCTCTCTCTCTCTGCCGGCCAGAAGTGGCGCAGGCAGAGAGAGAGAAGGGCCCGGTTCCGGTTACAGCTCAGGAGAAGTAAGTGAAAACTATAAGTGTAGCTGTAACTAGAAGTAACCAGAAGTGGCGCAGGCAAAGAGAGAGGAGGACCCAGTTCCAGTTACAGCGCAGGAGAAGTGAAAACTATAAGTGTAGCTGTAACTAGGAGCATGGGCCCTCGTGCTCTGGGAGGGGGGCCCCCCCGGCTACCGACCCACCTGCCTGGCTACCCACTTGTCTGCTTGACTATCTACCCGCCTGGCTACCTAGCCCAGCTACCTACCCACCTTCCCGGCTATCTACCTGCCTTCCCGGCTACCTACTTGCCTGCCCGGCTACCTACCCGCCTGGCTACCTACCTATCCACCCACCCAGCTACCCACCTGCCTGCCTAGCTACTTACCTGCCCGGCTACTTACCTACCTGCCTGTCCGGCCAGCTGCCTATCTACCCGCCCGGCTACCTACCACCCCGACCGCCCATCTACCTACCTTCCTGGCTACCAACCTCCCTGGCTACCCTACTGGCTACCTCCATGGCTACCTACTACCCACCTGCCTCCCTGGCTACCCGACTACTTACTACCCACATACCTCCCTGGCTATCCGAATACCTACCCACCTACCCACGGACGGTACCCTTACCTGCCCACTCCCCGGCTACCTACCTATGGAGGGCTATATACCTAACTATCAGGGCACCAAAGGGGGAATTATTACCGTTTGGGGCACTATGGATGGGGAGTTTGTACATAAGGGGGTGGGCACAGGTAGGAATATGATATAAAAAAGTGAGGAGTCTCCGGTGTTTGTGTTGTGAATTCTGCAGGTATAGGACGTGGCCCGGATAAGTCATTATTGCGGTCTGGAGCAGAAGAAAACGAAACGTGAACGACTCATCAGACAAGACGTTCACTAAATGTAACTGCACTGTGTACACTTGTATCTGCCACTATACGGTCACTTTATGGCAGTAATATTGGTCTTATTGTAGTGAATTATAAATGTCTGATAGGTGACGGCCTGCACCTATCATTAGAGTGGACCCCCAAAAATCTCTTCAGAATGGAGAGTAGGTCGCGCTTCTGCACAAATTTAAAATTCTTTTCTATGGGAATTTACAGTACACGTGAGCCATTTGTTCAGCTGTACTCGAACTTTCATACAACTGAATGGAGAGTAGTGCACACGTTCTGAACAGAAACTTTCAGAGAACTCTTCTGACAAGAGGTATGGATGCCAGAAGTAGGATCCTTAGGGCGATATGTATGATTTTTGGTGCACAGATGCCATTTTTTGCGCTCATTTGTAGCATAGAATGCACCTGAATCTATGAACCTGTTCTACTGCGGGTCATAGATTTAGCACTTTCTAGCTACAAAGTGACAATTCAGGCTCAGGTAAACCACTTTTAAAGTGTTCCAACAGTAATGCGCCTGGATTTGCCTTACGGAAGCTATAAATGTGTAGCTTCGTATAGTTGTAGTGTGACACGCTTCCCCACGATCTCTGGGGGAATTTCAAAGTACCGCGGACGCTCTGTGATGCGCCTGATATTGGAGTGCGCCTGGTTACAAATATAGCAAACGGGGCTGCGCTAGTTTTTTGGCTTAAAAGACGGCAGACTTCTGGCACAGCCCCATTCATACATGTCACCCTATATGTTTCCATGGGCTATACAAAAGAATGTATTCAAGCTAGGGGCTTAGATACATTTCTGTTACAATTTATACCACTTTCTGGTGTAAATTATGATAAATATGTTGGACCATGGGGAGCCATGTTCCTACTAAGCAGCAAAAGTAGGAAATAAATAAGTTGGTCCTAATAAAAAGTGCACCAGAGTAAGATGTACGAACTATATTAAGAGGTGTAGCACTCTTAAAGGGGTTTTGCCAGGACGTGCCTTATCTGCTAAGAAGCAAATGTAAACAAGCCAAGCTGAGCTGAGAGAGAGACATAGCCAGAGCACAGAGCTGCATAAGGGATCATGTGAAATCCTCACTCAAATAATCAAACTACAACTAGTGGATTCTGTATACAAAAGACAACACCTTTTCTCCACAGCAGCTTGAAAGCTTCTTCATGTTCTCTGTCATCAGATAAAGCAGGGATCTACTCAGATAATCACACTACAACTAGTGGATTCTGTATACAAAAGACAACATATTTCTACCCGTGCCTTGAAAGCTCCTTCAGCTCCCTTTCATCAGATAAGAAGTGTTCTCTGCACAAGCCCGGCCAGCCGCTCTTGTCAGGTCGTATCTAATAGAAGCTTTTAAGGAACTACGGGCAGGTAAGGCACCTGTATTTTCTCTCAGCTGCAATTTTATAATCACATTTTATTTAGAAAAGTGATTAAATACCTATTTTGGAGGATCCCACGTCAACATTACATCGTGGCAAAACCCCTTTAATACATTTGGTGCATCTTTTAGTGTCCATGTGCCTTAGAGTGAAATCTGTCCAGACTATGACCTATAGTAGATTTCAGCTATAACTTCTGTCACTTTTTGGCATATGGTAAATATGTTGGGCCATAAGGAGCCAGCAAAAGTAGGAACTCAGACATTTATGACATATCGATGGGATGTACTAGAAATGTCTGAGATAAGAACACCCCTATATGCCGGTTATAATGAAAAGTGCGCCAGAGTAAGATGCACCAAATATATTAACAAGTGTATTAATACATTTGGTGCATCTTTTAATATCCATGCATTTTGAGTGAAATCTAGGCAGTGGCGGACTGGGGTGCCTAGGGCCCACAGGTGGAGTTGACTCAAGGGGCCCACCAATTGAGCTGTTTCTGGGCCCACCGGTGGAGTTTATTTTAGGGGCCCACCCTACAGCTACTGTAAATGACTGTACATGCCTCCTATGCTCTTCATCTTGCTTTTCGTCTCTCTTTCTATCCTTTTTTTCCTCTTCTGAGGATGTATATGCAGTTACAAAACAACTCTGATCTACCATGCTCAGGGGTTCCCCAGGGGTTTCCCTTATTCCTCTGTGGGCCAGTCTGAGCCTGAATCTAGGCCAGCCATGACTTGTAGTTGAGTTCAGCTATAACTTTTATATTACTCTCTGGTGTAACTTATCGTAAATGTGTCGGGCTACACTGAGGTCATGCTTCTTTTGCTAAGCTCCACTCACTTTTTGGAAATTTGGCGACTTCAGCACAAGACAGCTCTAAATTTTTTCAGCAAATGAGGCTTACATAAAAAATTTTTACTGTTCCACGCCGGAATATTGGCTCAGATCACTTTAGAAATTGCCCTTGTGTCTGTTCCTAGGCTTTGCTCTGTTATCGTTAGGTTTGTCTTTATTCTACTGTTCTGTTGTCGTGAGATAACAACAGTCTATGGCCCAGACATATGAAAAGTGCCGTTGTGGAAAGTGTCTTAGGTAGTGCTGTGCCAAAGTGGAGTTCATGCCTGTTTGAAAGTCTCATGGCATTTTAGAAATTTGTCACGTTGTAAGACAAACTGGCTGTGCGCTGTGACTAATTTTGTCTTAGGCTATGTTCACACAGCTGAAAATGGGATGTATTTCAGTCCGTAATTACGGGCCGTAGTGCGCGAATTACGGCTGGAATACGTCCCAGTCATTACGGTAATCCACAGTTTTCATAGAGAACTATGGATTACGTCTCCTCTCCCTGCTCGGCGAATCCGCCGCGGGGGGAGATAAGTGACATGTCATTTTCTAGCGGTTTATACGCGCCGCTAGTAATGACAGTCTATGGGCTGGCGAGATGCCAGCCCCCCGCTCCTGCCCCGCCCCCGTCCACACGGCAATTACGCCCCACAAATAAGCCGTGTGAACATAGCCTTAGCCTCACCACTTTGAAAATGGTATGAATAACCATTCATGAAGTGTGACACTTTAGTATGAGAGCTACATAAATAAGTTGTATTGTACGAATTGGCATAGACAGTCCTCTCCCACCTCACCCCGAAAACTGTCGCAGACAAAAGCGTCGGTCCTGACGGACAGACTCATTCTTTTAGGAATATATTGGATAAGGTGCACGTTAGAAAACCAGCACAACAACTGGGCCTATGTCTTTGTTTATAAGCTGTAATGTTTTGATAATTTCACAATAAGATTAGTTATCACTTATAAGCTGCTATCTATTTTCATTGAGTCACAATACATAAGCGGACATGTATAAAAACTAAAGGCGACATGTCCCGACACGCCAACGCCAGTTTTTTGTTCTATTTTGGGCCAGAACCACTTTTGACGCCATATTCTTGTTTTAAATGAACTGTCGTACACCAAAACTAGGTGCATTATATGCCGGGCACGACACTTTGTAATACGCCTAAATATGGTGCGCTGTGAGCCCCCGTCGCACAGTGTGCCTATTGAGGCGCATTACATATGTTATGCGCATCCGTCAGGCAATGCGCCTCAATAGGGGCATTACATATACTACCAATGATAAGCCATGCACCGCGAATTGCGCAATGCGCCTTTTTTGATGCAATGCGTCTTTTTCGCCGCAAAGCGCCTTTTTAGGCGCATTAAGTTTTCTATGCAAGGTATACCTGATGCCAGTTTTTAGAAAGTATCGGACCTTCAGGCGCACTTTACACTGATTTAATGCGCCTAAAACTGGCATGGATACGCCACTTTTCGAACATGTCGCTCTATGACTTTCTTTGATGCCCATAGAAACCAATCAGAGTTCCCTTTTCATTTCATGTAGGGTTCTGAAAAAATGAAAGGGGAGCTCTGATTGGTTTCTATGGGCAACAAGAAAAGTCTTAGACTTAGACAGTTTTCATACATGTAGCGCATAGTGTTTACAAGCTGTTTTCAGTTGTGAGGATATCACAA
Organism: Phyllomedusa bahiana; assembly: GCA_025379985.1. Lineage (NCBI taxonomy): Eukaryota > Metazoa > Chordata > Amphibia > Anura > Hylidae > Phyllomedusa > Phyllomedusa bahiana. The sequence continues at coordinate 200,730 of JAODAL010000866.1, forward strand.
CAGTAATTGTAGCAGAAAAACTAAATCCACATTGGAAGTAATTCATCACATTTTCTACAGCACGTTTTCTTGTGTACAAAAGTCGCTCGTTTATGTGCAAGCTTTGTTTGCACGAAAAAAATGGCATTTCTTCATTTTTCTACCTCATTTCACTTTTATAGCAAGTTGATGGGGCTTAGTAGGAACTTGGCTCCTCATGGTCCAACATATTTATCATTATTTACAACAGAAAGTAGTGTAAATTATAGCAGAAATCGACACCGGCTATTTGCTGACAGATAATTCTAAAGCTAAAAGGTGCGCTTAAAGGGAACCTGTCTCATAGGTTTTGCCCCCCCTTGCTGAGGGCAGCACAAGCCAGTGTCAGACCTGCTGTTTCCAGCGCTGTGTCCCTTATTCTGTATTTAATGGTCAAATCTGCAGTTTTCAGCCTGAAAAGAGTCAGTTTAATTCATGCCCCGCCCACCTGAGACTACCCCCGCCCAAATCACAACTGATTAACCCTTTACTTTGAATAGGAAAAAACATGTGAATAACTGTCAGGTGGGCGGGGATAGTCTTGAGTGGGTGGGGCTAACACCTGCTCACGAATAAGCTGGACTCTTTTCTGGCTGAAAACTGCCAGATTTGAGCATTAAATACTCTAAAACTGCTTCATCTTACAGAATAAGGGACACAGCGCGGGAAACAGCATGTCTGACACTGGCTTGTGCTGCCCTCAGCAAGGGGGGGGCAAAACCTATGAGACAGGTTCCCTTTAGTGTATTAAGAGGTTTGAGCATCCTGTTCCAGTTTACTATCAATTACAACTGCCCTACAAAATGTTGGTCTTCAAGAAAACCCCCCACAGTATTCACAAAAACACTTAGGCTATGTTCACACGGCTTAACTGCGGGACGTAATACGCCCCGCAATTACGCCGTGTGGACGGGGGCGGGAGCGGGGGAAGGGACCGGGGGGCCGGCACTTTGCCGGCCCATTGACTTGCATTACCAGCAGCGCGTATACGAGCAGGATTCACCGAGCAGGGAGAGGAGACGTAATCCATAGTTCTCTATGAGAACTGTGGATTACCGTAATGAATGGGCCGTTTTCAGCCCGTAATTTGCACACTTCGGTGCGTAATTACGGACCGAGATACGGCCCATTTTAAGCCGTGTGAACATGGCCTTAGGGGGACATGTTTGTAAACTGTCTTGGTCTAAGACTTTTCTTGTTGCACAGAGCAACCAATCTACGTTCCCCTTCCATTTCATATAGAGCTCTGAAAAAATGAAAGGGGAGCTCTGATTGGTTGCTATGGGCAACAAGAAAAGTCTTAGACCAAGACAGTTTTCAGACATGTCCCCCTTAAACTATATAGTGGTAATCGTTACCTCTATGACATGTCGTCATGGAGGAGTGGAAGAGGATTCTAGTGGCTGCAACATGTGAAGCTCTAGTAAACTCCATGCCCAAAAGAGTTAAGGCAGTGCTGGAAAATAATGATGGCCACACAAAATATTGAGACTTTGGGCATAATTTGTCCATTTTCATTTAGGGGTGTACTTACTTTTGCCAGTTGTTTAAACATTGATGGATGCTTGTCGAGTAATTTTGAAGCCACAGCAAATTTAAGCTGTTAGTGTATGTTCACATGGCTTATTTTAAAGCGTAATTGCGCGCGCATTTCGCCATGTATTGCGCTTTATACGCCGAGAAATGTGTGCCGCAATTACGGTAATTCATAGCTCTCATAAAGAGCCATGAATTACGCATTGTCTCCCCGGGCATAAAATCCGATCGTTTTGTACGCTGGGAGAGAAAAATGACATGTCAATTGTTAGCGGTGCTTACGTGCCGCTGACAATGCATGAAAATGCCCCGGCCGGCCCCCCCATGCTTTGGGAGTACACATTGATCAGCGCGTGCTTCCAAAACACCCGGCGTATTGTGGCGCGTACTGTACGCGCCGCAATAAGCCGTGTGAACATACCCTTATACAAACTGTACACTGACTGCTTAAAGGGGTTTTGCCACAATCTAATTTAATTTCTCCTGTATCCAGCTCTTCAGCTCTGTGTGCTCAGAAGGGGGTGTGTGTGATTTGTTTAAATTGCATATCATGTGACCCAGCAGGATGACATCACCAGGCCTTTCCTCTCTGTAAAACACATGCCAAAAACCAAAATTAGATATAAATCAAAATATATCCTAGTGTGACAAAGCGACCGCTGGTAGTCGCATGATCCTGCCACTAGAGGGTCTATAGCCGAAGACCTTCTGTAGATGCGCCACCGAGGAACTAGGCTCGGTGGGGAAAAGCCACCTATTTTGTGTCAGTGTTATATTACTGACACTTACGGTAGTGGCAAGAATAGCTGCAAGGCAGCTAGGTATGGGGTGGCTTTTCCGGGACAGCTATAGTGTCGGGTGGGTGGCTGTCCCCGCATTCCAGGTCCCTGGGTTCCAGCCCAGATATTGGACATCTCTGGAGGCCTATAAAAGCCTAGTACTCCAGGTGACCGAGGGGCGTGGCTGTTACCTGAAGGTGTGAAGCAGCAGAGCTGAGAGAGAGCTCTGGCCCCCAGAGGCTACAGGGAAGCCTAGGACACAGTGTGGTGACTGTATTGTTGAGGGGCTGTGCGATAGGCACAGACCTCGGGACAGAGAGGGACTCTGTAAGTAAATTAGTAGCCAGACGGCCAAGTGTTTTATTTTATGTGTTTTGTTTTGTACACTGTGTGCCTTAATAAAGTTGGCTGAAGCCATAAAGAGAAGCCTAGTGTCGGAGTGCCATTATCGTTCTGACAAGGACGGCGAGCCAAAGAGAGAAAACCCCCGGGACGGGTCAAGATGACGTACCAGAGCTGAGCGGCAGCTTACACCTAGGTTCTGGGAATGACCCATATACAATGCTAAAAAACAAACCAAAACCTAAATTTTTTTAAAAAAAATCTTTATTAATCATAAACTAATACATAAAAACTACATACACACAGCAATATGGATAAAACCTCCCATGGAAAATGTACCATAAGTAAGTATAACAAATATCAAAACACCAGCAATATGCATATATATCACAACATACAAATAACTGAATCTAATGATCTCGTAATGATATAAGTGATAATATAATATGCAAACAACTGAAAAATAATCAAATAAATGTACAGATCAAGGTATGAGGCACTGAAACCCCAGCGCGCGTTTCACCGCCTGGCTTCGTCGACCCAGCAGGATGACATCACCAGGCCTTTCCTCTCTGTAGTCCAAGAAAGGTCTGTTTATGTAAAGCATTGTGAGTAGCTGAGAGGTAAAGTTTTTGCCTCCAGGTACAAGGGTCCTAGGTTCAAATCCCTGCAGGAACCAGACCTGTGTTTTGTTTTGTTTTTTCTCTTTATTAATGCACATACCTCATTGAGGTTTCTTTCCTATTTATTTGCACTGTTTGACTAATTACTAAGGAGTACAGAGGACGGGAGTAGAATGACAGCACCTGGGGTTTGAACACTCAGCAGCTGTCTGAGAGGAGAGGGAATGTCTGAGCATGTCTGGCCAGGAGTGAGGAACTCTCAGCCCTGGTCGTATCCCCTGGAGACGAACTGTAAACAATGGATCACTAAAAAAGCAGCTAAAACACAAACGGTGCAGAATTTTTAATAATAATGAATAGTGAAAATGTTTGTTATTTCATTTGCAGGCTTCCCATGTCCATTTTACTTCATGGTAAAACCCCTTTAACATTATTATATAGTTAGTACGGTTGAAAAAAGACACATGTCCTTCAAGTTCAACCAAGGGTGGGGGAAAAGTGGGTGAAGGGAGCAAGACAAGGATGCTAAGCACAGCCTCCCCACTGGTGAATGCCCTGAAACCCACAGGGCCAGAACCAATCTGCTCCAATGGAGACCCCATCTCTGACACCAGAGCCGCCACCAGCCAGGATCAAGAATTTTACATGGCTACGTATGCATTAATATTCCTTAATTTCAGGTAGGTATCTAAGCATTTTTTGAAACCCTCAACTTTCCCTGCTGTGACCAGCTCCTCAGGTAGGCTATTCCACAAATTCACAGTTCTCACAGTGAAGAACGCTTTTCTCCTCTTGAGATTGAATCCTTTTTTCTCTAGTCGAAGGGAATGTCCCCTTGTCTTTTAAGGGGAATTTACATGAAATAATTTTTCCCCATACTTTTTGTAGGGACCATTCATATATTTATATAAATTAATCATGTCCCCCTGAAGCTGTCTTTTCTCAAGTCTATACACACTATCTTTTCACAAAACTGAAGATATGACACTTCGATACAAGGGGAATGGAGCAGCTTAGTTATGAGGAGAGGTTAGCAGAATTGAACTTATTTAGACTTGAGAAAAGACAGCTTCGGGGGGACATGACAAACCTCATATTATATATATATTGTAAGACCGCAGCTGGGAAGGTCTACAAGGGAGTATATATCCCAGCCAGGTTCTGGACATATGTCTGGGGAGTCCAGGACACATACCACCAAGATAAGGAGCCTTGATGGAGTGAAAGGCCGTTGGTAAATAGGTGTCGACAGTACAAACTGTCGACCTTTTGGGTTTAATCTGTTTTGTACGGGGAAAACCCGCCATTTTCCTGGGGCCGGCCTTTTTATTGGGGAGTTTAAACAAAGAGCAGGGTGGGGGCCCTTTCTCCCCATGGCTCCCACCCCCGGGTTTCCTGCTGGGATTAAAAGTTTAGGGAGGGAAAACTGACTGGGGTCGGCTGTATCTCCAGGGCAAAAAATTCTGGGGTGGGGGGGTTCACACTGGGGGGAAGGGCCCGTGTAGGAACCCCAAAAATGGAAAAGTTTAGGGAACTACGCCCATTTTTATTTAAAAAAAGCCCCAGAGATCAATAAATTTTGGGCTATGTTTTTTCTGTGCATGTTTTCCATCCTTTGGGGCTGTTATGAAATAATTTCCCCGGAGCCAAGGGAAAACCCTTTATAAACCCGGAAAAAATTTTCCCCTGTCTCATGCCCGAAAAACTCATGCGGTGATCCCAGGGCTGTCAAAGTTAAACATATGGGGGAGGAAGCATGGGCATTTTAAAAGAAAAATTCCTTAAAAGAGCAGGCAGGCGATAATTATGTTTTGTGTGTATATATATAATATAAAATATATACGTATAATATAAAATTTATGTATTTTTAAACACAAAAAGATACATTTCCCTTCCCCCGTATTAAGGGGAAGGGCCCCCTTTGGGCCCATAAGGCTCTTTGGGATTAAAAAGTCAAGTTTTAGGTCCCAATCCAATAAACCCCACACCAGACCAATTTTTTTGGTCGCCTTTTTCTCCTCAAGGAGAATTTTGTTTTTTTTCCTTTTTTCCCTTCCCGGGGCAACCGGGAAAGGGGATTTTATTTTTAGGGGGTTGCACCCTGATCATTGTACAGGGTTTTTCGCTTAAAAAACTAGACCCCTTTTGAACAAAAAATGAGAAATGAATTGAAACCCGAGGGGTTCAATGACAATAATTGGGAAAACACACCCTATGGGGTTGGTTGGGGGTAACCCTTTTTTATACACCCCCCCTTTTTAAACAGGGGATTTGTTAATAAAGTTTTTTCAGAAATTTTTTTTTTTTTTTAAAATTCGGGGCGGCAAGTCATTGGGGGGCCATGGTACTCTGCAAAGCTCCAATGTTTTATTCCATTGTTCGGCAACAGGGCTGAAGGCCCCTGGGGTTTAAAAAGGGGGGAAGCCCCCCCCCCCTGTTAAGGCCAGGCGACCGTGGAAATTCAGGGATTGCCTAAGGCCAAAAATAATTTGGGGGGGGGGGTTGGGGGGTTTTAAATAATTATAATTAGGTTTTGGGGTTGGTTTTTAAAGGGGTTTTTAGTTTTATAGGAAGGGAAAAGAAAATTTTAGGTTGGAAAATTTTTATTTTTTTGGGGGGAATTTTTGGGGTTATGGGGGTTTTGGTGATTTAGGGTTGTTAAAATAATGGGGGGGTTGGGGGTAGGATTTAAATTTTGGTTTGGGTTTGGGTAGGGTTTAAAGGGTTGGGGGTTTTTTTTTAAAAAGGTTTTTATTTAAAGGGGTTTTTTTGGGGGGGAAAGTTTTGGGGTTTTAAATTAAAAATTTTAAAAAAAAGGAAATTTGGGGGGGAATATTGTTTTTTTAAAAATTTTATTATTTGGATTGTGTTGTTGTATTTAATAGTTTAAATTTTAGATGATGGGATTTATTTATGAAAATAGGGGGTGTTGGGGGGAGGGTTTTTTTCCCTCAAAATGCTTTTGTAGTGGTGGAGGGATGAGGGCCCTGGGTTTCTTGTCCCTGGGTGGGTGATTAAAACCCCTTTTGTGCCGCTTCCCAATGCTCGCTACACAGATAATGTTTACAAAAATTTACCCTGTGGGGGTTTCTTTAAAAAGGCAAAGGTGTTTTGGGAACTGTCAAATTTTACTAAATTTTTTTCAGATCAGGGGGGATGTGAAAGGGTTCATGCTGGCTGTACTATGACACATCCCATTTAGTAAAAACTTCACAGCCCGCCCTGTGTCTGTTCTGCAGGGTTTGTTGTTGGGTGGGGATGTGGAACTTTTAAACAAAGCAGGGGATATAGGGGAAAACCCTGCAACCGCCCCTTTTTTGGGTATTTTGCATACAAAAGCACTTCCCCCAGACCTCCCCTACACTCATAATCAGCCCCCTCCCTGCAAAGAAACCTAGGCATGCATTAACAAGGGGTTTAAATCTGGCAAACAAACCCCCCCGTCCCCCCCCTTTTATATGAAGTTACAGAGCTCCCCGTTCTGGGGAGGGGGGGAAAAGGGGGCAAAAAGACAACAAAAGCCCCCCCAAAAACCCCCTCCCAATTTTAACAAACCCGGCACACTGCCCGGGCTGAAAGCTCATAATGAGACAAACCCCTTTTAAATTTAAAACCCATTTTTACTTGGTAAATAAACTTGATTAAAAAAACTTAAATATAATTTCCCCCAAAAAAACTTTTATCTCTGGTTCCTAACATTGCATATAAAGGCCTTTCCCGTTTTACATTAATTTAAAAATAATTTGGGGTTTGAACCAAAAAAAACCCGTCCATATGTCAAATCATTTTGTGTTAACTTGTAAGTGAAAAACAACTGAAGCATGTAGATACAACCCAAAAAAATTTTTTAATTTTTACCCCAAATAATCAAACTGTCCCTAATTGACCAAAAAAAATTTAAAAAGGGAGGTACGTCAGTTGGTAGAAAAATACATTTTGGTCTGAGATTTTGAGGACAGGGACTGTTATTTATCAAGATCACCAAAGGGGAAAAGGGAAGAAAAATGGCAAAAAGGTTGGGTTTTTTGAAAATAGTACACACCAGGTAAAGGTTCCTATGAAGGGAACAATATAGGTGTTAAATATTGTTATATTTCTTTTATCATTGTATTATTATGTAAAATTTAAGAAACTGTGCCACTTTGTGTGAAAATAAATTATCACAACTGTGTGAAAAGGTTATTAAACTGGACCAAGTTCACACCATGAATCAGCCGTATGTTTCCTAAAGACATCTTAGTACCATCCAAAAGGTACTTAGCCATAAAACATGGCTGAAGACTCAGAATTAGAAAATGTTATCAACTAGTGGCCATGTTTGCTCTGTTTGTTGTCTGTAAAACATTTTTTAAAGGGCAAATAGAAAAGAGCTTCCTATTCTGTTCCACAATAAAGTTGTATGGGAAAAATGAGCTAAACCCCCAGGCTTGTTACAAAAAGGCGTTTTTTTGATCCGGGGTTTTACGATCCGCAAAACGGGAAAATCTAACAATTGTCAGTGTGATTAAAAATTGAAATTTAATGGGAAAAAACGCATCGCTGTTCCCGGGAGATCAGCGATGCGTTTTTAGAGCTCTCCTGCGCGCGCTTTTCGCATCCGCTTTAAGAATTGACTGTCAATTTTTATTGCTTTTACGCAACGAAAGCCCATAGGAAATAAAGAGTCCCCTTTTGGCACTTGTCCAAAAGCGCCCCCCACATCCCCCGGGACGTAACAGCTGCGCTTTTCTCCTAAAGCGGGGTGCGAAAAGCGCTTGGGAGGCTGGACGGGGATCGTGGGGAGGTGTGCGGGGGCACGGGGGGCGCAGGGGAGCGGGGGGCCGGGGCAGTGAGCGGCGGGCGGCGCGGAGTGCGGGGGCGGGGGCCCCATTTTGGGCCAGGGCCCGGGGCCGCAGGTGTGCGGGGGGTGGCGGCGCGGAGGAAGGGGGGGGCGGCAGAGTGACTGAGATGAATGGGACGGGGCAGAGACATGAGATGAATGGGACTGGGCGCCGGTGACATGAGATGAAGGGAGCTGGGGCAGAGACATAGATGAATGGGAGTGGGGCACTTACGGGATGAAGGGGACTGGGGCAGAGACATAAAATGAATGGAGCGGGGGCCCGATGAATGGATAATGGGAGCTGGGGGGGGCGGTGACATGAAGAAAAAAGGATGGGGCAGAGAGAGACATAAAGGGACCCGGCAGAGCCCAAACCATGAAAGGGAGCCGGGGGGCAAGAGGACTAAAGGGACCGGGGGCAAGAAGAATGAAGGGGAGCTGGCGAGACAGACATAAAAGGGGAAGGGCAAGCAGGAATGAAGGGGGCGGGGCAGAAGGAGACATGAAAGGGGGGCCAGGCAGAGAGAGAAAGACGGGGAGCGGGGGCAGAGACATGAGATGAAGGGGGAGCCGGGGAGAACATGAATAAAGGGGAGCCGGGCAAGACGAGAAAAATAAAGGGAGCCGGGCAGAGCGAGACATAAAGGGGCCCCCTGGGCAGAGACAAAATGAAAGGACCCGGGGGAAAAAATACAAAAAGGGAGAAGAGAGAGAGATCTGAAAACCTCCGAAAAGCGGATCGAAAAGAAATGAAAAAGCATTAAAAAATCCAAATAAATACCCAATGCTGCATTTTGCGCACCGCTTTCCAGATGCCCCTTTTTCAAGTGAAAAAAAAGGACCGAAAAAAAAGATCCAAAACCCGGGTGAACAAGCCCTTAAACATACCTGAATATTTCTGTCATGGTTTTGGGCGGGACACTACCGTTCAAAAATTTTTGGGTCATTTAGAAATGCCCTTATTTTTTAAAGAAAGCACAGTTTTTTTTTTTTAACAACTTAAATGAATCAGAAATCCCTCTATACATCGTTAATTGGTAATACTTTTTAGCTGCAAATGTCTGGGTTTTTCAGCAATATCCATGGTGTGTTTGGGCCCTTTCCAACAACCATCACTCCAGTGTTCTAATGGGGACATTTGTTTGCTAAAAGGGTATTGGTTTTTTGAACACCCTTGAAAACCCTTGTGCAAGTATGTTGCAAAAGTGAAAACTTTTTTTCCGTAGAGAAGCTATAAAACTGACCTTCCTTTTAGGGTAGTTTGGGTTTTGGGCATTACATTTTTGGTTCATTAAACTGCAAAAGGGCGAAAAAGAGAACTTTCATGTGAAACTCGACGAGTCCTATACAGTTGTTCTGAAGACATTGAAGGCTATATCATGAGCAAGAGAGATTGCCTACAAGGAGTTTGTATCTACTCCTCAGAGGTAGACACAGTTATAAACCAGAGATAGAAAGATAAGTGGTAGCCCTCCGCGCAACAACTGAGTTGTGCAACAAACAAGTTAAATTAGAGTCTCTCGATATGGATGAAATTAACGCCTCACAGATCCTCAACTGCAGCTTAAATTACATAGTACCCGCAAAACGCCAGTGTATCAAACGTCAGCAGTGAAGAGGCACTCCCGTGATGCTAGTCCTCAGGGCATGAGTGCAAAGAAAAGAGCCAAATCGAGACTGGCTAATAAAAGGAAAAGTTTAGTATGAGCTAAAGAAAACAGACATTGGACAGTCAAATAGGGACAGTTATGATTCATTGTGTGAATTATAAATTTTTGGTGTACCTATATGCCTCAATTGTTTTTCACTTACAAGTTAACACAAAATGATTTGAATATAGACAGTTTTATGGTTCAAACAGCAAATTATATTTAATAATGTACAAACTGTAGCCTAATATGCAGTGAGGAACCAGAGAGAAGTTTTTTGGGGCAATATAGAAAGATTATTAATTCAAGTTTATTTACCAAACCAAAAATAGGTAAATTAAGGTAGTGAAGAAGGACATTGACTTGTGAATGTTTATTGAAAAATATGACCCATTGTGAAGTTTCCAATTGACCTACCCAGTAGGTGAAGGCATCCAAACTGGTTTTTTTTTAAAAAAAAAAAAACCTATCGCTATTAATAAATGTAGCATTTGGGAGACATTAAAAAATCAGCCTAGGATTACATTCTAACAAGTTGTCGGACAAAGATTGTAGATCATAATTGCACAAGTAGTATTAGTCAGATATGACTGGCTGTGGCGAGCGAATGCAATAACATACCTTTGCATAACTTTTTTAGTCTTAATAGCTGTTTTTAACTTTTAGGGTTATGTACAAACTCGTGTTATAATCGTAGTGAAAATACGGTTGGATCCGGTCAGTTGAGCCCTAAACAGACCCTCACAAGGTACTAACAATGTGCATATGTGATTTTCCATTGCTTATTTACCTTGAAATATGCATCGTCGCAAGCCAATATGTGATCCCTAGATGTTGTAGTCTCATTGCGTCTTTCTGAATCCATTCCAAGAATTGGGAACTGGCATACTAGGACCAAAAGACTCGCAGGAGCCCTATTTAAACCTATAGGGAGTGATCGCTGCGCATCCACATCAACATCCAAATACAGCTGCATGCAATGATGGATACGTTGTTGATCCATTTAGATCCGATTGCCGTCTGCGTTTTTATGGATGCTGATTTTTCCGGAATACAAAACAAATCCGAAAATGGTCCAAAAACGCTGCGTGAACAATCCCATCGATTCCTCTCTACGTGCACCATTTTGTGGTCGACATCTTATGAATTTGCATGCGCCATTTTTGAGTGTATAACCCGAGACAAAGCTAAAATGAAATTGTTAAGCACCAAACATTGTATGCAAGAAAATTTTAGATGTCGTCCCTTTAATAATTAAACATCAAATGAATGAAAATCTGAAAAAAAAAAAAAAAACCAGAATGACCCCATTATGATTTGCTAATCATGATTGTCCCAGAAATGCAAGTGAAGAAGTTGGGATAGAGATTTTTAACAGCCTGCATAAAAATAGGATTCATAGTTAGCTAACCATTGATTCCAGCCGCAACCCCAGTGACTTGCACATTAGCTAGGCGCAGTATATGAATAACAAAAGTGTTTCTAATTGGCAATATTAACCCCCTTAACGGACCGCTGCACCGTCTTTAGAGCAGCGGCCGTGGTGAATCTGTGTCGTGGAACGTGACGCAGCGACGTCTTTGACGTCCGCTTGCAGCCAATCGGGGTATGTGGCGGCGCCCGGGTGGAGCGCCACATCTGCGCTAGGAACGGGTGGCTGAACAACATACAGGACCCGAACCCAGAGCATCTCACTGCAGTCATCGTGGGAGCGAGTGAACACCTCCGCAACCCTCGATGCTTTTTACACCCTTTGAGATTTGCGGCGGTGCGCGTTAGTCCGAGCAGCGCAATACAAAGGCGATCCCCTGCTCCTGACGGGTGATCGTTAACGCCCGAACACGTCCTACTAGAGAGGCTCCAGGGACTGTAGGCGGCAACAGATCTCAAGACTTCTAGAGGGACCTAGTCATGGCCCCCATAGTTGGTTCTTTTGTAAGAAGCCTCGTGGGAATTGAGGACGCACAGTTGATGCTGTCCAAATCACTGCTACAGTGGATACAGACTGTACACAGATTAGCAACAGTAATTTAGCACTATATGATATGCTAATCAATTACGAAGGTGTAAAACAAAAAAATAAAAAAAAATGTTAAACAGCATTCTCCCTCGATGTGAAGTCAAAAAATGTACAAAAAAACCATTAAATAATAAATAAGTTGTAAAAAAAAAGAATAAAAAAAATAAATAATACAATAAAAATAAAATAGTTTAAAATAAAAAATCATATGTACATAAATTACACCACAAGAAAATACCTACGACCGATATTTGGACTCCACACGAACTCACCGTTCATAACCTGAGAATTAATCTAACAGTTATTAAGTGTGAAATGTGAAAAGGTGTAAAAAAAAGAAATTATAAAAAAACAAAAAATTTTTGTAAAAAAATAAACAAAAAATACTAGCAATAATTTATAAGTGTACTAAACAATTTCCTTAATAAAGTACAGTACATTGATCTAGCGAATAAAACTAGGCCTCATCCAACCTTTGCGTCATTGCAAAATAAAAAAGTTACAATCTGTTTTAAACGCAAGTAGGCCAAGAAACTAAAAAAAATGGTTCTGTCATAACAACTTTTCAGGCGTTTTCGGCTTAAGGGGTTAAAGAGGTTTTCTCACTACAGGCTTCCGCAAGCATCTGAGCAGTTTCTCTGGCTTAGAGTTTTTAAATATCAGTTGTCGGGTCAGTTCTCCGCCCCTGAAAGTCGGTGACATCCCATCACACCACCCGTTCCCTTGTTGTCTCCCAAAGTCCCCTTCAACTGTGAGAGCGTTGAATGGATTGGAATATTCACAGCTTTGCAGACCTTCTGCAGGTGGACAGGTTCTCATGCTTGACGACCTATCCTCTCCCAGGCCTCACGACAAGCAACTCCTAGTTTAATTGGGTTAAAGCAGTTAAAAGTAAAGGCCTAGAAGAGAATTAAAACCAGAAAAGTAGCAAATGCACTCTGATCCCCCCTCTTTTATCAGGCAGAGTGTATGAATAGCTGAGTTTTAAAAGGAGAGTGGGGGAGCAGATTGTTGTATAATGGATATTGTTATAGTTGTACGAGGAGCAATAGTGTATAAAGTGATGAGTGTATATGGGTGGTGTGGCATCGATTGTGTAATATAAGGATATTGCAGGGCCGCCATCAGAAAATTTTGGGGCCCATACAGCTGGAGCGACTGGGGCCCCCCCCACACGTGACTCCCTGCCCTACGTTCCCAACCCCACACTCCTACCGACAAGACGCCCCACCCACCTCCGGCCCACAACCAATCCGTTCCACAGCAAACCTAAAAATAAAAATATAATTTCTATGGGGGTCACAAGAAAGATAAAAATGCACACATTGTGTGCCATTAGTTTTTGATTTAGATGGTTGCCCGGATTTACGAGGTAACAGTCTATCAGAGAATTAGATTGTAAGGTCATTCTATAAACAAAGATCCAGCAAATACCACCCCCCGCCTGCCCCCCCCCCGCCCCAACAGCCCCCCCCCCCACCTAAAAGTATATCTGTCGAACCAAACTATAATAATCCCGACCAAAATTGCCTAAGCAACATTAAACAAAAATCTAATAATACCTGCCACCGAATTACACCAAGAAACTGACTGACCCACCATTTAATGTATAATGACTAAACCAGTACAACCAAGACCATAATCAGAAAACAACGCAACAATATGCCGAATCCACCTAATATATACTTCCACATCATCACCACATCTCCAACGCCAACAAATACAAAGGTGTGAATAAAACCGACCATACAGTTACTGATAAAAACATTAAAACTAACAACCAATCTTTCCTATCAACTACATTACGCCTATAGTGTAGACATCCCATGTACAAGATGCTTTGTCAAAATAGTCTTACTACATTTAGGGCCTCAACAGGTGACGTCTGTGTCTTGTTGAGAGTCTGATCACGTTAATACCGCTTTTCTTCTTCTTCTCAATTACGGTTTCCAGACCGATCTCTCCGTCCACCACTCGTCCCTTGTGCCGAATTTAACAAGACAAAACAACTGAACTCCCTCACTTTATTATATGATCTTCCCCACTGAGATGCCCCCTCCCTCCCAATGTCTACAAAGTCCCCATCTAAAATGGCCCAAATGTGTAAATAATTACCCCACGTGTTAATTATCGGGCCTCCCAGTCTTGTAAGTAGGTACCAATGGGATCCCCCGGCAGTCGCTAAGTAGCTTGGCCCCGGTCCGTGAATTCCTATGAATCTTTGGAGGACGTAGTGGTTATGCTTTGCGTCCGGCTAGGTAGGGTATCTTAGGTCCCCAAGACTAGGTACAGTGGTGGCCACTCTGATAAGTCTTAATAATAGGCCGCCCCTGATAGGTATTATAACGGCCGCCAGCAGAAGCAGAATAATCCCGCCACTAGCGTTATTATATTAGCGGCTACGACCCCTGAAAGGCACAAATTCCCCCCCCCCTGTAGATTAAGGAGGCCCCCCAGTAAGCAGGAATAGTGCGCCCTCCTGAGTAAGATTAGGGCCCCCCAGTAATTCTAGAATGGGTCCCACCCTGGGGGCCCTAATAGCACATAAGTGGGGGCTATTCTGCATACTGGGGGCCCTAATCTACAGTATGCAGAATAGTGCCACCCCTGTAGATTAGGGTCCCCAGTATGCAGAATAGTGCCTCCCCAGTTATAATTACGGGCCGCCCAGATTTATGCAGAATAGTGCCACCCTCTGTAGAATAGAGCCCCCCCAGTATGTGCCAGAACAGTGGCCCCTTTATTGATTAGGGCCGGCCCCAGATATGCAGAATATGTGCCCACCCCCGAAAATTAGGGCCCCCAGTATGCAGCAAAAGTGCCCCCCCAGATAGATACAGGGAGCCCGTATGCAGAATAATTGCCCACCCGCGTAGATTAGGCCCTCCCCCCGCCCGGTCTCCCAGGAAAGAGGATCAGAATAATTGCCCCCGCCTGTAGATTAGGGCCCCCCATTATGCAGAAGAATAGTGCCCTCCTGTATATATGGCTAGCCACCCCTTTATTCAGAAATAGGCCCCCCCTGTAAGATAAGGCGCCACCAGTATGCATGAATATAGCCCCCCCTGTAGATTAGGGCCCCCATTATTCGCATAATAGTTCACCCCTGTAGAATAAGGCGTCCCCATTATCCAAAATATATCCCCCCCCTTTGTTTCAGGGCCCCCTGTAGTGAGAACTTACCTTTTCCCCGCTCACCCCGGTGTCTCTGTCCAATTATACCGGCCCCAAGCCATGCGGCTTTATAAACGGCTTGGGGCCGAGCAAGGAACTCTGCAGGCGCCGCGATGACGTTACTTCTCTGCCGGCGCAGCCATGCCAAGCGTGTATAGCATCAGGGGCAGGTGAGCGCAATAGTCCTGTCCTGCATAATTATATGCTCGTCGTAGCAAGGCCTAGAAATACAATTACGATAGCCTCTGGGAACTGAGACGAGGCTGGGTAGTGGATCCGCCCGTGGACCCAACCGCAAGCGATTGGTCTCTAAACCACTCCAGGGAAACGGAATCTAATAGCCCATGCCGCAAAGCATGGATGGACTTGCAGCAGCGAGATGGCAACCAGTCGTCCCCGCCTGACGTGACTTGCTTGCGTGTGGCGGCCCGAGGGATGTGCAGCGATGGTACAGAAACGTAGTCCCGAGATATCGTAGACGTGGGAATGCAAGAAGGTCAGGGCAGGCGGCAGAGGTTCGGAGTACGAGGAAACGAATTGAGAGGCTCTGGTACACGTTAAAGTGCATGAAAATACACTATAAGGAACTCTTCCTCTATGGCTGCGGCAACATAGACCAGCAGGGAAGGGAACTGGAGTGCAACACTTATAAAGGAATCACGCCCGGTAAACTAGTACCCATAACCGGCGCACTGTCCCTATAAATTATCACAGGGACAAGGCGCTGCTGCCGCCCGGCAAGGTGGTGCCAGGCATTCGCAATCCGGCCGGCAGGGACGGAGGACCGGACGGAAGCAGAGGCCAGGATGAGTGTGAATTGTTGACTGGGTAGCGCCGCGGCCTGCCGTGCGGCCCGCGAGTGCTGCCCGACCTGTTCCCCTGCGTGTACCCATCAATGGGGAACGCTGGTGCGATCCGAGGCCGCGTGGGTCCGGGGCCCCCACGGACTGCGGTGCGCACCCGTAACATTAAACCCCCCCGCCGCCACCGTTTGGAGAGGCCTTCACCCACCTTTCAGGCTGCAGGAAACTGAGGATGATAATCCGAGTTCAGGATGTCTGAGTTTCAGGCTCCCAGTAGGAAAAAAAAAAATCTCCTCCCTACCTCGGGTCCGAAGCCCTCCAATCCACGATGAAATGAAACGATCCTCCCTCTGCCCTTATAGTCCAAAATGTCCATTCTACTCGAAAAGAATGTCCAGTGGTCTTCGGCACTGGGTGAAGGCATCACATTTCTTCCGATAGAACCGGTATCAGAACCAGAGGCTTAAGTAGGGAATACATTGAAAGTAACGTTGAGGATTCCCGAGAGAATGAGCAAACATATGCTAGATGATCACAGGCGTTCAACTGCCGACAGACCCATGAGAGGTCCGGAGGACTAGCGAGGCGCCAAATTGATACGGTAAGGGACCATCATGCTGCACATAACATGAGAGAAGCCAAACTATGGTCCCCAGGGGAGAAACATCGTTGGCAGTGTCTTACTCCCTGATGTGTCTGTGGCCTGAGTATACTTCATACTGCAGAGGCCCCGAAGTAGAGAACATCGCGTCCCCTTCCAGATGCCTATGATATCTCAACCTGGTCCCGAAGACAGCGTTCACATCCAGAATCATGAGTAGAGGAGGTGGGAGGGGGGTAGCGTGGGTGGCGGCCATAGAGACTACAAAGAACGGGATACGCCGACCGCTTCCGAGTCCCGATTGGTTTATACCGCAAATTACAGCCCACCGGAGCAGAGCTCGGTCCATTGTCCTGACTACCGGTTGCGGACACACTTGCGCAGTTATTACTCCCAGAAATCTGTATCAGACTCCTCCTCCACCTGCCATTGGACTGAGGCGTTGTATCCGATGAAAAGTCCAACATGAACTTGCAGACTGGGATGCATAAAGCACTCCAGACATCGTGGAAACAAATTGAACACAATGCGTTCAGTAGTCATGAGAGAAGGGATATCCATGAAGCCGAAGATATTGCCGAAGAAAAGATAAGCCAATTGTGGGGCAGAACAGCAGGCCAGGGGAAGGCAGTAAGAGTGGGACATTTTTGAGAACCGTTGCTCCTCACGACAGTACCAGATAGCTAAGAATTCCCATAGGAGAGCTGGTAGGTACCTGTATGACATAGTCCAATGCTAATGTGCGTTCCGAAAGGGGTCTCACGGCACCGGCAGCGGGTGGCAAGAGGAAACTGCGGGCCTGTGGCGTGGGACTTGTTCGAGCACAAGTTACACAGCTGAGAGGGTAGAAGTCCTTGGACAATCCTGTTCTAGAGTCGGCCACTCAGAAGATGCCTGCGATATCCAAGGCAATACAGACTTCCGAGCTCCGGTAGGGGCCAACCACACAAGGAGCTATGCCCCCACTCCAACTCTTCCTCCTGAGTGCCATCGTGCACGTAAGACCTGCCCGTAGGAAAGTTTATGTACCTGGCGGAAGGGTGCCACAAGAACCTAACCAATCTGGTAAATGTATGTTGTTTGTGAACACGAGTTGCCTTCACCGACACACTGTTTCCTGTGAGCCCTAGAGAAGGTGCAGTCATCCTGACAGTATTAACTCGAGCCTGCCGTGAAAAATGAATACAGGAAAATCAAACCGAGAAAAAAAAAAGAACCACCGGCTTGGCGAGGTTAAGACGATTGGCCGTCTAGAAGAGACACCAATTTTTGGTGTCATTAAAGTATGTCGATTGGGGTGACATGCAGCCCCACCAGCAGATGTTGCCACTCCACTAGGGCCTAACCTTGATGGCCAAGAGATTCCCGTTCCCCAAGTTGGCATAGATTTCCGCTCAGACGAGCGAAAAGGGTCCCTTTTAGAGAAGAAACCCACAATTGCGCGACTTGCCTTGGAACTATTTCTGTCGTGAGGGACCATCCCCAGCCTTCCACGGTAAAGGCATCCACCTCCAAAGAGGAACGTTACCCCTCTCCGAATCAAGGCCGGACCAAGACAGGAAGCATGGCGAAGGCCGACCATATTTAGAACCACAAACGGCTTCACCTCCTACCTTAGGCCACCAACTCGGGTTCCGCAATCAATCCTAAGTAAGGCCACGATAGGAGCCACCAAGGTTGAGAAGTTGGAAATTGAAATTTGGCCAGGTAAGTAATTTGCGAAGGGCCCTAGGAAATGCGCAGTAATCGAGCCCGAAAGACCAGGACGGGGCCATTGAAGCACCGGCGCAGAAGAGTTAGCCGGGGTCCATCTTTAGGCCTTCAGCCGGAGACTAGAGCTAACCTTAGGTCGACAAGGTTAGAGCTTGTGTCCGACTCGGCAAATAGACACATTTCGCCACTTGTGGCTACAGCTCGGTTGCTGTGCAGGGACGATGTCAGAACCTGGCGTACTTGGTGCCCTTTGAGTCTGAAAGATGTCGGGGCGAGAAAATCAGAAGTCATCTAGGTACAGCTAAAGACGTCAGTTGGTAACAAGATAATCCCGTATGACATCGTTGACGAGTTTCTTGGAACACCGCTTGGATGCTATACAGAGCCCAAAGCATCAAGAGGTACTGCTCCAAATGTCCATTCCTCGGGTATTGACGCGACCGTCTTCCACTCGACCCCCTCCCGAATTCGCGTGACGAGGATATAGCTACCTCGGCACAATCCAACATGTGAAGAACACATTAGACCCCTTGATACGAGTCCAAAACTACTCAGCAGATCATTTGGCGGATAGGGTACGTTTTCCTATTACGGATGATCTTATAAAGACCCACCAAGTAATTCTAATACAATCAGGACGGCAGGAAACATCCCATCTTCTTGCAGCGAAGAGAAAAAACCCGCGCCCCGATGTCTGGTGAGGAGATAAACTTACGAATGAAAACCAATTCTGCCAGGTGTCTTCCCCGAATAGTAGGGCCTTCCATGAGGGCCCTGATCTCTGGCACTGGACATCGGGGTAGCCCCTCTCCTCCCCCGGGTTGGGACAGGAATACCTGTGTTAGTGAGACCAAGTATAGAGGACAGAAGTCCGTAATGACCAGATGAGGTGGCATCGTTAACTCGCGTCCTCATTCGTTTCTCGTGAGAAAGTACATCCCCAAAGTCCTGGAACGCTATTTCGGCCGGCAGGCCTGGCAACGGCTTATGGATAAGCGAGAGAGTCGGAGAGAAGTGTGTAGGATGTCCAGCCGGGCGAGGTAAACCTTCTCCAAGCAATGTAGATCTCTGGCATTTCGGTCCCACAACGCAGGACATTCGCCTGTCTAACACAATCATTCGTAGCGTAAGGGGCGTGAGACGTTGGCAGCCTAGTGGAAGCCCCAAAGAGAGCGCCGAGGAAGGCACGGGACAGAAACGTGTGTGAAACAGACATAGGATTCTCCTTATGAAGCGCCCCCACATCGGAGTGGTCACCAGTCCTGGTTTTCCTTAACTGATAGAGGATCACAGCGTGATGAGTCACCCCCCTGACCGATGAAGAAATAAGCAGAGGCTTATCATCTCACGAGCGCGACAAGCCAGGGAGATAAGCGAGTACCGGTTACCAATGAGGAGCAAGGATGGAAGTCCCGCTAGATGCGAGGTCCCAGGAAAGAACAGAACTACCGGAACGACGGACCAGCATCAGTGGTCGACCATCCACAATGGCAAATCAACAAGACTGGAGAGGTGAAAACTGCACCTAGGACCTGCCTCTCCTCGGACTCCTAGGTGTGATGCGTTTCCTTCCCGGGTGCGGATCTGGGGACGCGTAGCGGACAGCTTCTGCGAAATGGTCCCAATGGCATGGCGCTAGTAGAGACATAGCTTCTCGTTTCGGCGACGTTTCAGTCTCCTGCTACCGAAACAGGGCCCGGACCTACTATGCATGGAGTCCACCTCAGAGGCGTTGAGGGGACAGCATATCGTGGAGGATGCTCTTAGAAAAACTGGGGCCATTGAACAACCGGCCGCCTTGTGCGAGCAGAGTCACTCTTGATTGCCGATGACCGAGACTGCTTCCTTCCTCTACTGCGAACCTTTAATATCAATGAACCTAGTTTGCATAGACAGGATTTAGTATCACTCATGGGATGACGGTAAGGTCTCTTGCTGCCAAAGCTGGACATTACCCACGGCCTGGGTACAGGCCCTTTTTAGTAAAGTGGCCCTACAGAGTGCTGCAATCATTCCACGTGATCTCCGAAGCCAGGGTGACAGAAACAGTACCGCATAGACACCCACCCGAGGTAGTATCGCACCTAGACGATAGCCTACAAGATGGGCGAGTCTCAGCATAGGTAAGCGCACCATCCGGCTCTTGTGAAGACTGCGTAGGAGAATTCCTGGAATGAAAAGGTCTGTATATCCGGCGAGTCACAGGCGATCAATTCCTGTTACCCAAGAGGGGAATCGGCCCAAGCATGCAGGGCCTTCCCTGTAGTACGAAAGCTCACGCACGAAGTTGCCACTTTAGACCGTCTCCGAGGTGAACCTTATTTGACCGCGCAACAGTTACTATTTGCATTGACACTGACTAAAAAAAAACCCCGGCAGAGCTAGTTAACGCCCGCAAAGCTTGAGGGTAAAGTGGAGCCGACGTCTTGAGCGTGCGTCCCACGGTAGCCAAAGGAACACGCTGACGAAAGACTAGTCATCTTACCGGGGCCACAGGTGGAGACTGTGGCTTGGTATAGATAGCAGTACTCATCAATGCGGAGAGCAGGCCCAGACAGCTGAGTGAGCCTGAGTATATTTGCGATTTGCTGCGCGACCTAGGCAGGGCACCCAACCGTCGTCAAGATACCCGCGATGCTTATGGCAGGGGCACCTTGGCGGGATCCATGACTGGATCTCTAACTGAGACGGCTGGGGAGTGGGAAACTCCGCTGGACCACCACAAGCCTATGGTATAGCTAAGCCACGCCAGGGAAACGGAATCTAGTTAGCCCCCGTTTTTCACCAGAGCCCGCCGACAAAGCGAGGATGGACTTGCTGGGAGGCGTGAGGCTACCAGGTGTATCGCTATCCCCGGCCTGAACGTTGACCTGCTTGGCGGTGGCGGACCGGGAAGTGCAGCGTGTGTCCAGAAACAGTAGTCCCAGAAGATCGTAGACAGTGGGCAGGGACAAAAGGAGATTCAGGCATGGCGGCAACTGGTTATCGTGGTCGTGGATCAGGGCAATAGAAGTGTCAGTGGCGTATGGCTGAGGCAGAGAGGTTACACGGATTCGGGAAAACGTAGCGAGGAGTCAGGTACACGGTTAAAAGCGCAGAGAATCACACTTAACCCCTTAAGCCGAACGGCCAAAAGCCTGAAAACGTAGTTAATGACCAAATTTTTTTAGTTATTTGCATCCATGGCTTTAAACATTTTAGTAACATTTTTTATTTTTACAATGACGCAAGTATGGCGTGATGACGGTGCCGAATTTCGTTAATATTCTGAGACAAGTAATGATTAGGTATACTTTATAACGGATAGTTATAAGTAACACAAAATAATTGCACTGTGTATTTTTATATTTTTTTTTTATTTACAAAAAATAGGTTAATTTAGGTTTTTTACATATTTTTGTGTACCCATTCACATTTCCCAACTTAAAATACTTTTTAGAAATAATTCACAGGTTATTACGACGTGATGTAAACCCAATATGTGTAGTTTTGTATTGTGCGTGAAATATAATGTACAAATTAATTTTTTTGAATAACTAATTAATATATTTATTTATTAATATTTATATTCTGTTTATATTCTTTTTTTTTTGAGCACTTAATTTATGTATTTTTTTGTACTTTTTTTTCTTTTTATACTCCCCTGAAGGGGAACAGTTTTAAACAATTTTAATTTCTTTTTTTTTTTACACTTAGTTAATGTATTAGCATATTCATAATATGCTAATACATTCTAAAAGCTGTGGTCAGTTTTTGACATCAGGCAGTGATTAGAGACAGCACACAGTGCGCCTAATCACATGGCTTCAAAACACAACAGCTCTGGTACGCCATACCGCTAGGTCCCCCAACTGTACCTGTGTGTCAGCCCTGGTCCCTGATCTCTGGTCGGAGAAACCAGAGGCTAAAATGCGTATCCGGCATCACACCAGACAGAGGAAAGGTGGATCCCTTTGGAATTGCGTCTGAACGGTAAACGGCTCCGCCGCAATCAAGAGGGTTAAGAACATCGTGTTGCGGTGAGGTATTACCTCCGCTGCCGATTGCCTGTGCATGACCATGTCTTCCAGGGATCGAGGGCTGAGTTACGTACAGCCGCCGATCCCAGCGACAATTGGCGGTGCGCTGAGCTCCGCAACCCCGATGTCAGCAGCGACGATACGAAAAGCCGTTTCTGCTGCAGACGAACGACCTTAAACCCTAGGCCGTCCAAAAGACGGAGGCGGTACCGTTAAGTGGGTTTTAATGGAACGCATTTCTACTTGACTTCGGAAGGCGAACTAAGAATCCAGCAGGGGAAAGCGTGACGTTGGTGAAAAAAACCCCTTATAAAGGACAGCGCTCGGTAATTACCCAATTACCGTGATCACACTGTCCCTTATACATTCACCCAGGGACGGTCAGACGATCAGCACTATTCTTGAAGGGTCTTGCGAGAGTGCTCATACCGGCCGCAAAGGGGACGAGACCCGGACGGGGTATGATCGGATTGGCCAGGTCGTAGGTTGGATGGTGAGCGAGGCGTGGCGCCGTGCGTCCCGTCTCATTGGGGAATCGCTTAGACGGCGACCCTTCGCGGTCCACGATAACCACGCTGACCAGCGGCGCAAACCCGTTACCAGTGAGATCACGGGAGGGCGTTAGCGCCCATGCCCGGACGTTGGAGGACCCCCCCCCTGCATTCAACAAACCGGGCTGCGTGTGGCAGTAGCCACATAAGAGCAGGTAAACAGTGGTTATGTACTGTCCCTGTCCGGCAGACTCAATGCGGGTTATGTAAAAATATATTGGAGCGGTATCAAGGTGAGTAGAAGGGGGAGATTATAAGAGTGTGGGAAATCAGAGAGTAAAAATGTGGAGTTTACATTGGTGGTGGGAGTGCATAGTAACTAAAGCTGTTAATACAGGCAGAGTATGGCATAGTGTGTATAATGCTGTGATATATTGGTGGGGCATGAGCAGAGTGTATAAAGCATGTGTTAATTGTTTGAGAGGTAGTGAATCTCCCACGCTAACGAGTAGTTCAGTAATTGCCCATATCCTTTACATTTACAAGTTGTGAGCGGTAGTGAGCAGAAATCACAGGCAGCTTTTTTTCACAAACCAGTGCTCAGTGGGGAAGTGAGCACAGGACAAGCCATTCAAAGTACAGTGACATTCAACAAAGGATGGAACTAAATTCAGCGCACGCGCAATCACATCACAGAGGCGATGGTCCCGTGACCCAGTACTACTGAAGGTAGTCTACTAGACACTTATACAGACTCAGCTAATAAGCTTCTATTCTATATGATTTTATAAGTATACAGACTCCCATACTCTACACTTATAGAGGATGCAAAGGAGGACAACATCAGTCGCGACACTCTCAAAACCATGGGGCCCAAACACATTGAAATCACACCAAGACATATGAACCTTCTAAACACGCCCAAACACATACATGCTCAACTTATTTTAGTATACCTAAAAAGGGAGGACATTTTCATGATTGCATTGTATATCCCAATGATGAGAAATTATTAAGTAAGTAGTTATGTCATACTACAGCTAGTGAAGCAATCAAATCCTTTTTAAAATGCAAGATTCAGTTTAATTTAGACGCAAATCTAATTCCCAAAAAAAAAAGAAGGACCTTGATAGAGCTAAGAGGGACAAATGGTTAAAAATAGGGACTGGCCCCCTGCCAAAATAAAGGGAGGTAATGCAACCCCAATTGCAAAAGTGCTATATTATTACTTGTGCCCCAACATTACAGATAATGATGTTAGTAGCCTTAGAAAACCCCTTTAAGCCTTTTGTAGTACATTGTGCTCGCTAGAGTCATCAACAGGAATGTCTGGTCTGCCTTTCAGCATTGGGTCCTCAGACAATACAGTGATTATTCGCTGACATTAGTATTGTCTTGTGACTTCAGCATTGTGGAATAACATCATCATTGTCCAGTGACATTAGCACTGTCTGGTGACATCAATATTGTCCGGTGACTTCAGGATTGTCCGTTGACGTCAACATTGTTTGCTGACATCCGGATTGTCTGGTGACATCAGCATTGCTTCATTCCCCCCCCCTTCAAACATATTTTGTACATAACGGAAGGCCTGTGGTTGGCAGGAACTCTTGTAGTGGTCACATCTACTGGACTTAGAAGTATACAAAAATAAAGGGGTTGCCTTTTTTTTCTTTTTTTATTATATGCTATACCCTGATAAAATAAAAACAAAACTCGGATTACCGTAATTGCCTGGTGACATCACCATTCCCTGATGACATTAGAATTGTATGGTGACATCACTATTGTCCAGTGACATCAGCATTGTCTAGTGACATCACTATTGTTCAGAGACATCAATCAGCATTGTCTGGTGACATCAGCATTGTTTAGTGACATCATTATTGTCCAGTGACATCAATCAGCATTGTCTGGTGACTCCAACATTGTTTGCTAACATCAGCACTGTCAAATGACATCAGGATTGTCTGGTGACATCAGCATTGTTTGGTGACATCAGCATCGTTTGGTGACATGAGGATTGTTTGGTGACATTAGCACTGTCTGGTGACTTCAGCATCGTCTAGTGACATCAGGATTGTCTGGTGACATCAGCATTGTTTGGTGACATCAGGATTGTTTGGTGACATCAGCATTGTTTGGTGACATCAGGATTGTCTGGTGACATCAGCATTGTTTGGTGACATCAGGATTGTTTGGTGACATCAGGATTGTCTAGTGACATCAGCATCGTTTGGTGAGATCAGGACTGTTTGGTGACTCAGCAATTTTACCATTATCATCAAACATTGCTTGGTGACATCAACATCATTGTTTGCTGACATCAGGATTGTTTGGTGATACCAAATTCCTCCCATTACCCTCTTCAAACACATTTTGTTAGATTTTGTGCATAGCGGAACGGTCTCCGTGGTTGGCGGGAAATCATCTTTTGTAGTGGTCACGATGGTACTGTTACCTAGAAGTATACAAAAAATAAAGAGGTTGCCCTTTTCCTTTTTTTTATTATTTGGATATGCTATACCCTGATAATATAAAAAATAAACTCAGATTACCATCATTGACTGGTGACATCAGCATTGTCTGGTGATATCAGTATAGGCCGGTGACATCAGGATTGCCTCATTCTCCCCTCTAAACATGTTCTATTAGATTTTGTACATACCGGAAGATCTGGGATCTGCAAGAACTTCTGTAGTGGTCATATATACTCTATCTAGGAGAGTACAAAATGAAAGGGGTTGTATTTCTTATTTTTTATTAATTGAAGGTGCTGCTGCCCTGTTAAAATATATAAAAACTCAAACACACCTCCCTCCTCACCTCCATTCCACTGCTGACTCTGCAGGCTGACCTTCTCCTGTCACTGGCAGCAGTCAGAACATCAACCCTCAA
The DNA here is from genome assembly GCA_025379985.1 of Phyllomedusa bahiana. Taxonomy (NCBI): domain Eukaryota; kingdom Metazoa; phylum Chordata; class Amphibia; order Anura; family Hylidae; genus Phyllomedusa; species Phyllomedusa bahiana. The sequence continues at coordinate 226,218 of JAODAL010000866.1, forward strand.
TAGATGATTGGCTGCAGTGATCACATATCTGACACAATCGTCCATTGGTAGTGTCAGCTGGTGATGTTCCAGACCGGAGAGATGGCCTGCAGAGTCAGTGCTGGAACAGAAGTGAGGAGGAAGGTTCTTAGCAGGGCAGCGTTACCTTCAATTTTTCTTTTAAAAAAGGACAACAGATAATCACATTAATCACAAGTCCAAATTCACAAGTGTGATGATTTAACACTTATTTTCAGCACATGACTACAATGATGTGAAATTTCCCAAGAGCAGAAGCAGAACATTTTATGTAACCAATAATGCTCATGCTTAATCACAAAAATATGCGACACATAAGAATATTTTGTGCAATTTACTTCGGCCAGATGAAACACTGGTTGACCTAGAAAAAGTCTGTTGAAAATCAGGAAGAATAGAAATACATTAGTAATGACTCAATAAAAGATAAGCAACCCACACAAATTTATAATTCAAATATAGTTCCAGAGCATATACCTCTGATCACTGAAACAATGACTGTCAATATCTATATATTAATGAATCACATGGTACTCCAACCCAATTTACATCCACACCTTCAAAGGAGTCATCAGTGCATAGGAACGTCTCATCATACATGCCATGAATTTTTAGTCAACCCAGATAATATCAAACCAACAAGTTGGTATCAAGCCAGGTCAATGTGCTTCTCACTGCTAATTTCCAGTTTATCACCAGTTGCTGCTATTCCAATACATTCAGTTCCACAGATCAGCCAGATGAAGACCCCAGTGACGCCACTTATTATGTCAGTGGTAAAGAAGAGTTTGATGATGAGTATTTGTATTACACAGCAATGAAGAGGATGATTTTGAATGCCATGACTTTATGACTATGTTGTCAGGACAAAGTCCATAAAGAAAATTATTTATATTTTTTGCTTATTGAAAAAATTCCCACCATACCTATGACGGCATATCAATAGGATATACTATCTATGAGATAGGTGTGGGACCTGCACCTATCTTAATAATTAGACCCGAAACCTCTTCTTTCAAAACATAGAGGTGGTTGGAACTCTCCCATTTATTTCAATGAGAGTTACAAGTACAGACAAGCGGCCTGCCAACTTTACTCAGAACTGCTATGGTAGAGTTCCAACCACTTCGCTGTTCAAAGTGGAGAGGTTTATGGGCTCGTTTTTGAGAAAGGTGGGACCTGCACCTATCACACGTACATGACATATCCTATAGAAAGGCCAAAGACTAGTATGCGTACAGTGGGACAACCCCTTTAAGAAAATGAATAATACTAATTAACTGTCAATCACCTAAAATGGCCAGAACCACTAAGGCTCTGTTCAGAGAGCAACATTTTAGTTTAATTTTGTGTGAAATATTTGTACATTCCAATGGGAATCTACGTGCCATTAAACCCCAGTGGAATACTATTAGTTCATACTATGAACCACAATGCAAATTTTTGCACTTTTGGATATAAAAGTAGAGAAAAAAGTGACCTGTCAGTTAATGACATAGTTTCCATGTGGATTCCACATCAGTTAGACAGAACCTATTGAATGGGGCTAGTCCATGCCTATAACCCCCACAAATTTGACACATACAGTATAAAGTCAATATCCAGAGCAGTAATCTATGGATCCACAATGGTATGAATAGGTCCTTACAGTTTATAAAAAGAAAAACATTATTAGTACGTTACTGATATAAGTATGTGGTCCTATTGGCTAGACAACAAAAAAGGGGCAAGACAGCCCATTTCTGATTTCAGCAGCTCCCTTATTTATTGGTTCCAGTTTCCTCAAGGCACAGATGCTTTTTAGTTTTTTACAAATGCACACTTTTGGTAAATGTAAACATTATGGGTAGAGATGGGCGAATTTCTCAAAAATTCGATTCGGTGACTTCGCCGAATATTCCGACAAAATTTGTTTCGGTTCGAATTACTTCGGGACGAATCACGTTAAAAAACAGCTATTTCCAGGCTGCACAGAGCCTGCAGGGTGCTGTAGAACGTTGTGCCATGCTTAAATATGCAGAGGGAGCTTGGTTTGGTCTTCATACAATGTTGTGTTTTAGTATGACACACAGATGACTGCCGCCGCTCTTAGAATCGCTTCACTATAAAATTCCCTGGGCACTTAAGAGGGCAAAACTGACCAAAAAACTGAAGCGGGAATGTAGCCTGATAAAGTCATGGCAGCGAAAGCTGGAAAAAAAACAAGCTGAGGGGCTCAGGGTGGGCAAACCAATCAGGGGACAGGAGTTGGAGGTGGACGGCGGCAGGCCACAGCAGCATAAGGTCAGAGAGTGGCCAAAATGACATTCTGGAGGTGGCAAAAACAGGAGTAGGCCCACAGAGTGGCACAATGACACAGTGTGGAGGTCACGGCGGCAGCCAACAGCAGCATGAGGTCAGAGAGTGGCACAATGACATTCTGGAGGTGGCAGAAAACAGGAGTAAGGCTACAGAGTGGCACAATGACACTGTGTGGAAGGTCACGTGCCAGCAGCATGAGGTCAGACAGTGGAACAATGACATTCTGGAGGTGGCAAAAACTGGAGTAGGCCACAGAGTGGCACAATGACACAGTGTGGAGGGCATGGCAGCAGCCACAGGCGCAGCCATGAAGGTCAGGCCAGTGGCACAATGACATTTGGAGGTGGAAAAACAGGACTAGGCCATAGAGTGGCACAATGACACGGTGTGGATGTCACAGGCACCCAGCAGCATGAGGTCAGACAGTGGCACAATGACATTCTGGAGGTGGCAAAAACAGGAGTAGGCCACAGAGTGGCACAAATGGCACAGTGTGGAGGTCATGGCAGCAGCAGCATGAGGTCAGACAGGGGGCACAATGACAATTCTGGAGGTGGAAAAAACAGGAGTGGGCCCAAACAGAGTGGCACAATGACACAGTGTGGAGGTCACGGCAGCAGCAGCATGAGGTCGACAGTGGCACAATGACATTCTGGAGGTGGCAAAAACTGGAGAAGGCCACAGAGTGGCACAAAGACACAGTGTGGAGGTATCGGCAGCAGCCACATGAGGTCAGACAGTGGCACAATGACACAGTGTAGAGGGCACGGCAGCAGCCACAGCAGCAGCATGAGGTCAGGCAGTGACACAATGACATTCTGGAGGTGGCAAAACAGTAGTAGGCCACAGAGTGGCACAATGACAGCGTGTGGAGGGTTACGGTTAGCGGGGGCCCACAACAGCAGCATGAGGTCAGACAGTGGCACAATGACATTCTGGAGGTGGCAAAAACAGGAGTAGGCCACAGAGTGGCACAATGACACAGTGGGGTAGGTCACGGCAGCAGCAGCATGAGGTCAGACAGTGGCACAATGACATTCGGGAGGTGGCAAAAACTGGATGTAGGGCCACAGAGTGGCACAATGACACATGAGGTGTGGAGGTCACTGGCAGCAGCAGCATGAGGTCGGGACAGTGGCACAATGACATTCTTGGGGTGGCAAAAACAGGAGTAGGCCACAGAGTGGCACAATGACACAGTGTGGAGGTTTACGGCAGCAGCAATGGGGGTCAGAGAGTGGCACAATAAACAGGGTGTGGAGGGCACGGCACAGCCACAGCAGCAGCATGAGGTCAGAGAGTGGCACATGACAAATTCTGGAGGTGGCAAAAAACAGGAGTGGGCCCACAGAGTGGCACAATGACACAGTGGGGGAGGTCATGGGGCAGCAGCAGCATGAGGTCCAGACAGTGGCACAATGACAAATTCCTGTGAGGTGGCAAAAACAGGAGTAGGCCACAGAGTGGCACAATGACACAGTGTGGAGTCTGGCAGCAGCAGCATGAGGTCAGGCAGTGGCACAATGACATTCTGGAGGTGGCAAAAACAAGAGTAGGCCACAGAGTGGCACAATGACAGAGAGTGGAGGTGACGGCGGCAGGAGCAACAGCATGAGGTCAGAGAGTGGCACAATGACACCGTGTGGAGGTGACCGCAGCAGCAACAACAGCAGCAGCATGAGGTCAGAGAGTGACACAATAACACAATGTGGATGTCATGGCAACAGCAGCAGCAGCATGAGGTCATAGAGTAGCACAATGACAGAGTGTGGAGGTGGGTGGCAATATCAATCCCGGGTAAAGATGGTTGGTGGCAGATGGAGAAACTGTCAGCAGATGTGTAGCATCAGGCGGGTGGCGGCATCAGAATAGTGGCTGAGGCAGGTAGTTTGAACCCAGACTCATTTCTCACAGTTTGGGTGAGGCGTCATGGCTGATGTAGTCTGACGCCTAAGGCATTGGTGTGTGGAAATCCTGGCCGATCCACGCCTGATTCATCTTGACAAAGGTCAGTCGTTCCACATTTCCCGTGGAAAAGTGGGTTCTCCTTTGGGTAAAGATGGCCCCCGCCGCACTGAACACCCGCTCTGATGCCACACTACTGGCCGGGCAGGACAGTTTCACCACTGCAAACACGGCAAGTTGCGGCCACACATCCAGTTTGGCTGCCCAGTAGTCCAGCGGATCTTCTAACTGGGGTGGCAGAGTGCTGTCCAAGTAGGCCAACACCTGTTGGTTCAGGGTCTGCTCCAGGTCCTGCTGCTGCTGCTGGCGACTGCCCTCCTCACTAGGCGGGTGAAGGAAGCTGCTCATCAGTGACTCCAGACTTAGGTTGCTGCTGATGGAGCTGGTACTGCTCCTACCCCCCCCCCCCCCCACCCCCTACCCCCAGCAGCCCCGGCAGTAGTACGTGAGCGCTGAAGAACCTCCCGGTCAGACCTGTCAGAGGAGGGACGATGCCGCACATAGGCAGCGGCCAACTGACTACGGAGGATTTCCCTATAGTATTTGAGTTTGTCCTCCCTCTCAGCAGCTGGGAAAAAGGCTCCCATTTTGGACCGGTAGTGAGGGTCCAATAGGGTGGAGAGCCAGAAGTCATCCCTCTGCCGATGGTGACTATTCGGCTGTCACTAGCCAGGCAAATCAGCATGCTGCGGGCCATCTGCACAAGTGACTCTGAGGGGCTCCCTGCCTCCATCTCCACTGTATACTGCCACGGTGCTTGCGGGTCATCTGCCTCGTCTTCCTCATCTCCATCTACCTCCTCCAGCTGCTCCTGCTCCTCCTCTCTTGTCACCTGGGTAGAAAATCCACTCATTTCACCAGACAATGCTTCTGCTCCAATGTCCTCCTCCTCCATTTCAGTCCCCACCGGACTCATGTGGCCGCGAGATGTAGTCGCCACGTCTCCAGTCCCCTGCCCAGACAGATTTTTCAGCATCTGTTCCAGGACAGATGTTATTCATCCCTTAGTCCTGGAGACTGACAAATAACGTCGCCTCCTCGAATGGCCTCAACAAACGGCAGGTGTCACGCATGAGCTGCCACTGGCTGACATCAAAGTTACACAGGGGAGTACTCCTGTCCGCCTGGATCATCAAAAAATCGTTAATGGCCTTTCTCTGTTCATACAGTCGGTCCAACATGTGCAGGCTGGAATTCCAACGGGTGGAAACATCGCATATCAGAGTTTGTTGGGGGAGACCGTTCAGCTGCTGCAACTCGAGGAGGGTGTTCCTGGCTTTGTAGGAATGGATGAAGTGCATGCACATTTTCCTGGCCATTTTCAGAATCTTCTGAAGATCGGTGGAAGACTTCAGGAACCTTTTCACAACCAGATTGAACACGTGCGCCATGCAGGGCGCATGGACCATCCCTCCTCGGTGCAGCGAGCATGTTCCTCCTATTGTCCGTCACCATGGTTCCGATTTGCAGTTGGCGCGGAGAAAGCCACATCGATTTCTTGCTGCATGATGCGGAGCAGTTCCTCCCCTGTGTGACTTCATTCGCCGAGGCAAGCCAGGTGTAGAACTGCGTGACACCGCTGTGCCCTACACATGTGGTATGATGGAGCAGTACTTGTGGAGGCTGAGATGGTGGTGGTGGTGGAGGAGGAAGAGGCGGACATTGGCGCAGGAGCCGCAGTTTGACAACGTGGAGGAGAAAGCGGCGTCTCCTGTCCAAGTTGTTGGTGTGCCTGGGCCAGAAGCACATTCACCCAGTGGGCCGTAAAGGACATATACTGGCCCTGACCGTAGTTACAGCTCCAGATGTCCGCGCTGCCAAGCACCTTGGAACAAACCGATAAGCTCAAGGACTGGCCCACCTTCTGTTCTACATATTTATGAAGTGCTGGTACTGCCTTTTTGGAAAAGAAATTACGGCTTGGAACTCTCCATCTCGGCTCGGCACAAGCCATTAGTTCTCTGAATGGTGCAGAGTCCACCATTTGGAAAGGAGAGACTGCAGTACCAACAACTTGGACAGGAGCACGATCAGCTGCTGCACCGTAGGATGGTTTGACGAATACTGTTTTTTTTGCAATAGCCTCGCTGAACGACTGCTGGCGCCATGAGTAGCGAGGAGCAGGAGCATCTGGACCGGGAGATGATGGCAAAGAGAAAGCGCTCCCTTCGGCAGAGGTGGTGGAGCCTTGACTGGCTGCAATAGCATGTGTGCCACTGGCCGCTGCTGCTGCTGCGGCGGCAGGATGGACCACCACATCTGAGCCACGTTTCTCCCAGGCCACCGGATGGTGACGCTGCATGTGTTGATGCAGGGCCGTGGTGCCAACGTTAGCTCCCTGGCCACGCTTCACTTTCTGCCCACAGATTCTACATATACCCATATTCGGCTCCTCTGGTGTCTTAGCAAAGAACTGCCACACCGCCGAGTAGCTGATTTTACCGCCAACGCTCCGCACTGAGTGACTACTACCGCTGCTGCCTCGCTGAGCCCCTGTGCCGCTACTTTCTTGGACCTGCGAAGTGGGTTTTCTACCCCGTGGCCGCTTGGCTCCTGACCACACACTGCTGCTACTCTGCTGACTCACGGCCACACAACCCACTGCTGGCTGCGCCGCTGCCTGACGCGCAAGCTGACGCCCTCTTCTCCTGACGATGATGAAGCCCTTGCTTCACCCGGCTCCAAAGTAAGGTCGGCTACATCATCATCTATTTGTGTTTCATCGTTACTGCTGTCCTCATCACCGGTCTTGGTATGCAGAGGCTGACCCCTCACAACATGACCTCCCATGCCACTCTCCACATCTATACTTTGCCGCCTACTGCCTACTGCCTGGCCCCATTTCTTCGCTGCCAAGTAGCTGCTGACTGCCCTCCTCAAATTGTTCATCCTCGCTATATAGTGGCACTGAGCCCAGACCACATAGTAGATCTCTGGCTGAGGGAACCGGATGGGACAGAGGCGAGTTGAGGACAGGTGAGGGGTTGTGTCTGACGTTCCCACCGACTCTTGGCTGGGGTTGTCAGATGTCATCTGGGAGGAAGTTGATGACCTAGTCAACCAATCAAGAACCATTGGGTTGCTGAACAACAAACGTCCGCTAGATGACACCGGCAGTTCTGGCCTCACCGAGTGACCCCTGCTGCGACGTCCCCTTGCTGTGCTGCGACCTGGGCCTGATCCAGGAATGTTTGTGCCACTGCCACTCGCAGGTGAAGAGCCTGCCACCTCTCTGTCTGACATACTGTTTGTTCTAAAATGTACAGACACTGTCTGATGAAGAAATCTGCATATAATAAATACACACCCTGTATTTGACTCCAAATGACCCAGTAACAAGCTTGGGTAACCCTTGGCTATAAAGGGCGCTCCACAAATGGCCAGGAAAAATGTACTTGTATGTGTCGTTTAAAAACACTGTGTATTTTACTGAATGTAAAAGCACAAACAGGCTTTATTAACCTTCGGATATGAATTATGCTACAGGCAAAATTTCTTCTTTGGCGGTGAAAAAGAAGGTTTCTTTTAGTGACCACAACAGCAGAACAACGCTTAATTAACCCCTGGATGTAAATTGCGCAAAAGAATTGAGCAACCAAAAACTACCAGCTTTGTAGCGTGTTACAATGGCGTGTATTTTACGGTACACAAGAGAAAAACTTGTAATTAACCTTTGGTTATGAATTAGGCTACAGGAAAAATGTCTATTTTGGCGGTGAAAAAGACGGTTTCTTTTAGTGACCACAACAGCAGAACAACGCTTAATTAAACCCTGGATGTAAATTGCGCCAAAGAATTGAGCAAACAAAAATTACTAGCTTTGTAGCGTGTTACAATGGCGTTTATTTTACGGTACACAACAAGAGAAAAACTTGTAATTAACCTTTGGTTATGAATTAGGTTACAGGAAAAATGTCTTTTTTGGCGGTGAAAAAGACGGTTTCTTTTAGTGACCACAACAGCATAACAACGCTTAAAATTAACCCTGGATGTAAATTGCGCAAAAGAGTTGAGCAAACGAAAAAATACTAGCTTTGTAGCGTTTACAATGGCGTGTATTTTACGGTACACAACAAGAGAAAAACTTGTAATTAACCTTCGGTTTATGAATTATTTCTACAGGCAAAATGTCTTTTTTGGCGGTGAAAAAGACGGTTTTTTTTAGTCACCACAACAGCAGAACAACGCTTAATTAACCCTGGAATTTTAAATTTGCGCAAAAGAATTGAGCAACCAAAAATGAAGTGGTATTTGGATTGTAAAAACGTTGTTTCTTTAAATGAATACAACAGGAACAGGCTTAGATCCCCCTTGGATATTCAATGTGCTGTGAGCAGATAGGATTTAAATGTATATACAGCTGCATTGGACGCACACTGGACTTCAATTTCAATACCCCACAAAATCAGAATTAGAACGTTAAGAGAAGCAGTCTCTGAGACAAGCTGTCACACCCCCCAAAAATCGCTGTATAAAAATGAGTTCTTTAGTAAGAGCTATTACAAGCAGCCGCGGCAGCACCTTCCCTAATCAGTACAGTGAGAGAGGTATGAGCTCAGCCCCAGACTTTATAGTGCGGTGACATCACAGAATCCCGCCGGTCTCTGATTGGCTTCATCTCTGCACAAGTCATGCAGGCTATGCCCTTCTACCTCCCAGAGTGCTTAGCCCCATGTAGCGCAATGAGCTCGCAGCCATATAATCAATCAAAAGCACACTTCGTTCACCTGGAGTACCCCAAACTTCGACTTCGTTCAGAACCGAAGTTTTCCTGAAATTCTACACGAATTCCACTTCGTTCGAATCAATTCGCCCATCTCTAATTATGGGCCTTATGTATGAAAACTGTCTTTGTTGCTCATAGCAACCAATCAGAGATCAGCTTTCATTTCATATCGTGCTCTGGAAAAATAAAAGCTGAGCTCTGATTGGTTGCTTTGGGCAACAAAGACGGTCTTAATGCTAGACAGTTTTCATACAATAGGCCCTATAAGAATAAAACAATGTATTTTTTCCCTACCACTGACGAAGAGAACTAGCTGGTGCTGCTATTGTGTTTCTTTTGCTAGTTCCCTTTAAAGGGAACCTGTCACATACGTTTTGCCCCCCTTGCTGAGGGCAGAACAAGCTAGTGTCAGACCTGCTGTTCCCAGCGCTGTGCCCCTTAGGCTATGTTCACACGGCTTAAAATGGGCCGTATTTCGGTCCGTAATTACGCGCCGAAGTGCGCCAATTACGGGCCGAAAACGGCCATTCATTACGGTAATTCACAGTTCTCATAGAGAAAATATGGATTACTCTCTCCCCGCCCGGCGAATCCGCCGGGCGGGGAGATAATTCACCTGTCACTTTCTAGCGGCGTATACGCGCCGCTAAACAGTGATAGTCAATGGGCCGGCGAAGTGCCGGCCCCCTGCTTACTCCCCCGATCCCGCCCGCCCCCGTCACACACTTGCCATTGCGGGGCGTAATAGTCCCTGCAATTCAAGCGCTGTGAACTAGCCTTATTCTATAAGATGCAGCAGTTTTAGAGCATTTACCCCTCAAATGTTATTCATGAGTAGACGTTAGCCCCGCCCACCAAAGGCTAGCCCCGCCCACTGGCAGTTATTCACATGTTTCTACCTATTCAAAGTAATAGGTTTGTCAGTTGAGGTGGGTGGGGCTAGCCTCCGATTGGCCGGGTTTGAAAAAAACTGAAGCTCTGAAGGACTCTTCAAATGACTCTTCTGTCTGAAAACTGCAGATTTGAGCATTAAATACACAAAAACTACAGCATCTTACAGAATAAAGGACACAGCGCTGGAAACAGCAGGTCTGACACTGGCTTGTGCTGTCTTCAGCCAGGGGGGCAAAAACTATGTGACAGGTTCCCTTTAACACCTTAACGACGGCTACTTATAATTTTTTGGTGCATTCACTTTTTCCTTCCTGCCTTTTAGGGTATGCTCACACGGCTTACTTTGGGGCGCATTTCACCATGTATTTAGCGGCGTACTGCGCTCTAATAAAAGTGAAATGCACCACATTCAATACGGAAATACACAGAACTCATAGAAAACTATGGATTATGCCTTCTCTCCCCGGGCGTACAATACGATCGTATTGTACGCACAGGGAGATAAATGACATGTCCCATGTGGCGGGAGTACGCGCCGGTCAGCGTGACTCCGTGAACACCCGGCAAAATTGTGCCCCGCAATTAAGCCGCGTGAACTTACCCTTAAGAGCCATGTTTTCTTTTTCTTCACAGGCATATAAGGGTTTGTTTTTTACTTACTTTTTAATGGTGCTATTGACCCTACCATATAATGTTCTGGGAAACCGTATCTGTTTATCTGTTTTATGGAGGTAGGTGATACCAAATATGTGGGGTTTTCCCTTTAGTAGTTTTATTATTTAGTCTTATTGACATTTTCTGCAACCAATAACTGTATTGTTTTTGCACCTATGGACCTAAATGAAGGCTCATTTATCTGTAACACAATCTGGGCACCATTTTGATTGCCATGAAAATAAAATAGTGAAAGAAACTCAGTCAACTTTTGTATGAGGGTCGCTCGCAAACTTCTATTAACACAGTAAAAAATTATTTGTCCAAATACTGATTTTTAAGTTTGCCCACTGGCAAAGACATGAACAGTCTATAATTTAAGTAGGTTATTTAAATTGAGATACTATCAATTAATTCAGAAAATCCACATTGTAAGAATTATATAATTTATTTGCATTTCGCTGTATAAATAAGTATTTGATCCCTTATGGCAAACAAGACTTCAAATCGTGGCATAAGATCCCTTTTGGCAAGCACAGCAGTTGACTTTTTTTGTAAAGTTGAAGATAGGTTTGCGACTGTCAGAGGAATTTTGGTCCACTTCTTCTTGCGTTCATCTCTCTAACATATATCGATTTTGAGGCTGTCCTCTGTCATCGGAGCTTTAATCCCTCCATAAGTTTTCTAAGTAAGGTCTGGAGAGTGACTGCTAGGCCACTACACATGACTTAAGGTTCTTTGAAGCCCTTCTTTGTTGCCTTGGCTGTATGTTTTGGGTCATTGACTTGCTGGAGACCAGCCACGACCCATTAATGTCCTGCGGAGAATTGTCACTTAGAATTTTAAGACATGGCTCATCCACCCATGTATTGTTGGTGAAGTAGTGGCTGTGCCCTTAGCAGAGAAACACCCCAAACTATGTTTCCACCTCCATGCTGTACAGTGGATGGTTTTCAGCTTTTAAAAGCGGCACTCGTGAGTATGGAGCATGCTCAATGAATCAGTCCGCTCCATACATCCATTTATCTGTAACACAATCTGGGCACCATTTTGATTGCCATGAAAATAAAATAGTGAAAGAAACTCAGTCAACTTTTGTATGAGGGTCTCCAGTTTAATCCCATTAACTTCAGGAAGGAAATAATTATTTGGTCCCATACTGATTGTGTAAGTTTGCCCACTGGCAAAGACATGAACAGTCTATAATTTTAAGGGTAGGTTAATTCTAACATTGAGAGATATACTATCCAAAATTAAATCCAGAAAATCACATTGTATGAATTATATACATTTATTTGCATTTCGCTGTGATAAATAAGTATTTGATCCCTCTGGCAAACAAGACTTCAAACTCAGTGGCAAAACCCTTGTTGGCAAGCACAGCAGTTGGACTTTTTTTGTAGTTGATGATGAGGTTTGCGGACATGTCAGGAGGAATTTTGGTCCACTCTTCTTTGCAGTTCATCTCTCAATCATTAAGATTTTGAGGCTGTCGCTTGTCAAGTCGGAGCTTTAACTCCCTCCATAAGTTTTCTATGGGATTAAGGTCTGGAGATTGACTGGCTAGGCCACTCCATGACCTTAATGTGCTTCTTTTTGAGCCACTTCTTTGTTGCCTTGGCTGTATGTTTTGGGTCATTGACTTGCTGGAAGACCCAGCCACGACCCATTTTAATGTCCTGGCGGAGGAAGTTGTCACTTAGAATTTTAAGGTACATGGCTCCATCCATTCTCCCATTGTTGTGGTGAAGTAGTGCTGTGCCCTTAGCAGAGAAACACCCCCAAAACATAATGTTTCCACCTCCATGCTTGACAGTGGGGATGGTGTTTTAGGCAGCATTTCTCTTCCTCCAAACACGGCGAGTTCAGGTAATGTCAAAGAGCTCAATTTTTGTCTCATCTGACCACTGTACCGTCTCCCAATCACTCACAGAATCATCCAGGTGTTCATTGGGAAACTTCAGACGGGCCTGCACATGTGCCTTCTTGAGCAGGGGGACCTTGCGGGCACTGCAGGATTTTAAACCATTACGGCGTAATGTGTTACCAATGGTTTTCTTGGTGACTGTGGTCCCAGCTGCCTTGTGAGCATTAACAAGTTCCCCCCGTGTAGTTTTAGGCTGATCTCTCACCTTCCTCATGATCAAGGATACCCCACGAGGTAGGATTTTGCATGGTGCCCCAGATCGATGTCGATTGACAGTCATTTTGTATTTCTTCCATTTTCTTACTATTGCACCAACAGTTGTCTCCTTCTCACCCAGCATCTTACTTATGGTTTTGTAGCCCATTCCAGCTTTGTGCAGGTCTATGATCTTGTCCCTGACATCCTTAGAAAGCTCTCTGGTCTTGCCCATGTTGTAGAGGTTAGAGTCTGACTGATTAATTGAATCTGTGGACAGGAGTCTTTTATAAAGGTGACTATACAGCTGTCTATAATGCAGGCAACGAGTTGATTAGGAGGATCTAACTGGTCTGTACGATCCAGAACTCTTAATGGTTGGTAGGGGATCAAATACTTATTTCTCTAAGCAGATTGTAAATAAATGTATATAATTTATACAATGTGACTTTCTGGATTTTATTTTGGATTTTCTATCTCTAAATGTTAAAATTAATCTAACCATAAAATTATAGTCTGTTCATGTCTTTGTCAGTGGGCAAACTTACACAATCAGCAAGGGATCAAATAATTATTTCCTTCACTGTACATAGAAACTACAACAGATAAATAGTGCATAACAATGCTACATGACCACATTATCAGCCACAAAAACAGTAACCTCATTTCAACATAGTCACCACCCTTGGCTATACATTTTTGCCAACTATAAACAAGAGCTTGCATGCTTGCATGCCATCTTGCATCTGCACCAGTAAATTTGACCAACCTGGCACAAACTTTACAATATTCTACTATTACAGTCTTCACTTCAAATGTATTGAAAATTATATTTAGTTCTTACATATTTCCTTGGTTATAATCCCTGATTCGCATGGATGAGCTGATAAATTTCTCTTTGTTTTGGTGTCACAACTGTGCATGGCCATCAGGAACATATTTCATCTCTGACGTTGTTGTTGCCTGTGTTGAACCACACCACCCATCACTTCACTGCACTGACATCCCCTGTGTGATCTTCAAAAACCTTCTGCAAGTATCAATAAATGTCAATGGGTGCATTTTTTTTTTTTTACTTGGAGGATTTAAATTACACACATTAGCTTAATGCACACGTTCATGTCAGGTGCCATTCTGTCATAATGCGCCTTTGCTGCCATCTGTCACACACCAATAAAATTTAATGGCAGAAAGGCTCAAATTCCACCAACTTTTGAAGTTGTGGGTCAATAGAATAAGATATTAGTGTAATGAGGCTGGTGGAGTAACATGCAATAGCAATAGGAAGCATCTAAATCAAAAGTCTCACCTCTAAGTGATTCCGCAAACAGACAAAAGACAGGTGCAGGGTTTGGTGCAGAGCGGTACAAAACCTCCACCAGCCAACATACTTTCCCTCAGTCACGCTCCTCACCACTTTCTACAATAAACAACACTATAACCCAAGCAAGAAAGTAAAATGGTTCAGAGAAACCTCTAATCACAGGGTCAGGGATAGGCATGCACTTGCTTTACGATCAGGGACAAGTGTACACTGCCACTATACAAGCGCCAATATAACCTACAATACCATCATACAGAGACCATAGGGTGGTCAGATCACCAGTGGTCACCACCATATGTCAGTGAATACAGCACTGTTCCAACACAGAAGCAAACTAACTGATATTCAGGAACTCAATGGAGATGTCTGGTGGGAATTATCTTACCCTTTACTTTGCCATCTGGCCCAGAACGCCATGAGGAGTTCTCTCGGCCACGACTTGTCCCTGTAGTCTTGTTTTGTATTCCCCACATAGTATGTACAATAAAAGAAAACACAGCAGAGGCGCTCGCTAGTGCATTAACATTAAACATACACAGAGGGAAGGTAGGTAAATTCATCACCTTTCCCGGTGTGCTTAAACGACACAACCCCCGGGCATGCCCCAATAAAACAACAAATGCAAAACATATTTCTCAAAAACAACAAAGTCCAGAACTTGGTCAAACGTAACCAAGACAACAAACTAGACATTTCAGCCTGACACAACTGAACTGGATAATAGATACAACAGAACAACTAAGCATCAGAACTAACAGGGCCATATTTATTTAAATAGCAATCAGACCATGTTTTCACCTGAGTTTTATAATGGGGTATACTAATCAACCTCCTAAACTCTGCGCCCTCTTATCCACCTCCTCATCGCTACCCTCTCCCCCCCCTCTGCAATTCACTTTACTTCCTTCCCCGTAGTTTTTATTTAAGACACACAACCCCCTGACCGTGCCCTAAAAATTTTTAATAGAAACCCCAGCAACTTCGCCCCAAATTTTCTCTTTTCTCTTCGTCATCAAAAGCAAGCAGGTTCAAAAGCAACCTGAAAACCCACCTCTTTAGGACTGCCTATAACCTACAATAACCTAGCAGTCACTGTGCTACCCCAAAAACATGTCTGCACCTCACCTTCTGTCTCTCTCCTCCTCCACTGTAGATTGTAAACCCTCGCGGGCAGGGCCCTCACTCCCTCTGTGCCAGTCGTAAGTCATTCACTGTTATCATTGTACTTGTTTGACATGTTATGTATGTAACTCCCCTTTTTGAATGTACAGCGCCCTGGAATCAATGGTGCTTTAAAATAAATAATAGTAATAATAATAATATACCTAGTTAAACTCCTAAAACTTAGCCTTTAATAAATACCAATTAAATTTATTCCTATATCTTATATCCACCCATAGAAGCCTACAAAAAAAAACAACAATATATATTTGTAAGAGCAAAGGAACTGTAATATAGAGGATAGTAAATACATCGGGACAGAATACTGAAATCATATGTGTTTTGGATGATAACAGTATACCATTTCTAAGAACATAGGAATTGAAATACATACGAGACATCTGGATGTTATTTAGACGATAGAGAGACATTAGTTGGGGTCGCCCTTATCGGGGCGGTTACTACAAATATATATTGTTTTTTCTTTGTAGGCTTCTATGGGTGGATATAAGATATAGGAATAGTTTTAATTGGTATTTATTAAAGGCTAAGTTTTAGGAGTTTAACTAGATAAATTACTCTTCTGTGTTGTGAACCTTAAGTATTTGAGAGTTGTTGCCGAATTATCTATTGGACAGGCCTTAGTCCGTACATATTTTTGTGTTGGGGCATTGATGGTATATATATAATAATAATAATAATAATAATAATAATGAGCTCAGGTGCGAAGGTGGGTCAGCTGACATGCAAGGATCCTGAGCAGTTGCCATGGTCTACCACTCCAAAAACACACATACAATAAGACAGACATAATACAGAAACTTCTGCTGATCCAATAAGCAGGAGAGGACGAAATGACAACTAGATACTAGTCTCTGAACGATCCTCGTATTTATACTCCTAGAGAAAAAATATATCTAACGTTAATATTTATGCACAATTTCCTGAAAAAATGTCTGAACTGACAATAAACGTGCATAGTAAACTATTGTTAAAAGAGAAAAGCAAACTAAGAGACATTGTCTCTTAGGGCGACGTATGTATTCTGGTACCCAGACGCAATTTTTTTTGCACGCATTAGTAACGTATAATGCATCTGAATTTATGAACCTATTTTACTGTGGGTCATAGATTAGGTGCTTTCTAGCTCCAAAACGACAAATCAGGCTCAGGTAGACCACTTGTAACTTGGTCTGGCTGGTCCAGCAGTAATGCGCCCAGTTTTGCAGTTCTCCTGTCATAAATGTGTAGAATCATACGGTTGTGGGATAAAATTTGAGCTCTAAGTATGATCTGTCCCACAAAGAGGAGGCATATTTCATAGATCAGCATTGTAGCTAGAACTCAGAAACTGAAAACCTACAGCAGCAAATTTGCCATATGATGGCGTCTGTACAGGTTATCACTCCCATACGAGCCTGTGAAGGACATTGACACATTAAATACACAAGATTATTTGATTCCATTATTCATGTTTACACAAGATCTAAGCAAGATATTCTGCTTTTGATTTCTCCTAATGGGGTTTTCCCAAACATAACAATTGCAGTTAGATTAGTTCAAAATGTTATACCAAGGATATTCAGATATTAGTAAAACTGCATTTCCTTGTTGAAGTATTCACCTCTGATACCTCTTTGTGGTCTTGCAAAGTCAGAAAATCCTATTTATAAAACAAAACATTAAAAAGGTTGTCTGGCTCCCCTTTTTTTAAAGGGAATGTGTCATCAAAAAACGACTTATTGTTTAACTCACGTTTTTATGTTAAACACATTTTTTAAGAATTTTTTATTAGGTTTTTTTTCCATATCACTTTCAATATTTTAAAAAAAATTCTGAAGTCCTGCAGTTTTAACTTTGGCCACGAGAGAGATTTTCAGTAGTCTGCTCATTGTCATTAGAAACAGGGTTAAAGTGAAAGGTGACACCAATGTGTATAGATAACACAGGATCCACCAGTCACAATAGGAGATAGTCACAGCTCCCCCTCTCCTCCTCCCTGCACACTGACTTCTTCCCAGGACACAGCGCATGTCTAGAAAACTCTCCTATAGAAGTCAATGGGATGGATCCAGTCCACAGGCTCCTATGTGCATGAAGCTGCCGTTAAAGCAGTGCAGGCAAGAATGCTGTCCCCACAATCATATATAGATGACTGAATTGAGTAAACTACAATCAGAAAATAAAAAAGACTAAGAAGAAAATAATATGGATCAGTGTCTTGTTTTAATTAGAAACAAATTTACGACAGATTCCCTTTAAGCTTAACAATGGTGAAGAGGCTCGGTTACATTAACAAAACCCATATGTCAGGGACCGGTCAGGGACACACACACAGACAAGTGGGCCCTGACTCTGATCCCAGCCCCTGTCCCTGCCTTTTGGGGAACCCGACTCCTTAACAGGCCGGCCCCAACCGGAAGACTGATAGCTGCACTGATATAGGTGTGACACAGACAGGACAAACAGACACCCAACAAAAATGTATCGGCGGTCAAAGTCAGAACATTCGGGCAGCGAGGTACAGAGCTAGAAAGAGGACACAGTCCAAGGGCGAGGGTACAGAGGCGTGAGACAGAAGGGGATAACCGGGGTCCAAAGCCAAATGTCAGGAGAGCACAGAAACCAAAGAAGCAAATACGGCGCATTACAGGGGAACAACCTATAGCAGGCAAGGATTGAAGGAAGTGGTGGCTATAAATAGGGAAGGGGAGGAAACAGAGCAGAGGTGATAGGGAGCAGAATCTGTCAATCACTGAGAGATTAGATTAACCCAGAGAGTCCAAGAAAGAAGACAGTGTTCACACATGATAAAGCAAGGCAGCAGTTATGGTCACAGCGGCCTTCGCCGACGAACAGAGCCAGATGACACGAACGTGACACCATACTTATTTCTTAACCCACGGTTGATCCAGCGTGGCGTTTCCGGGTCCTCTTTGCCGGTCTACTGGTGTCTTCTGGCTTGGGCTTAACGGAAAATCACTGCTGTAGCTTCTGCTTGTGTGTAATAAGTTGGCAGCCATGGAAGCATTCATTAGGCTCTCCCACAGTCTTGCCACGGGAGGTGGAGTGGGGGCGAATGGCCAACAGAACAGTGTGCAGCATCGCTCCTTAATCTCTGAAATGCCACAGACACATTTACAACTGCATCTAAGTGATTAAAACTCTGGGATTGGAGTTACCCCCAATCACAGTGCTAGCGACAGGACCCGGCCTTAATTAACAGCTGTTACCTGCCACATATGGAATGGGCTTCGCTCCATACCCCCTACCGACATCATGTACGTCATTTCAGTAAAAGGTTAAAGGAGTATTCCCATCTTAATAATTTATGACATATCCTGTAGATTAACTATTGAATAGCTGGGTGTCCCTCAATCAGGACCTCTGTCCGTTAAAAGAGCAGTGATCACATGCAAAGAGAGTCTCCTGCTTTGGAGGACCTGACATGTCACCCATCTCTACATCTCCGGCCCAGATTTTAACTCTCCTCTCTCCCGGATCCCAGACTGTCTTTCGTCCATATCCTCCTCCTTCTCTCCGAACTCCAAAAAATAAATGAGGAGAAAACTGAATTTATCTTCTTTCAACCTTCCCACTCTATCCCTCCACCTGATTTCTCTTAATCTGTTTACGGCTCTACACTTTCACTGGTCCTGCAAGTCCGCTGCCTTGGGATAATCCTTAACTCCTCTCTGTCTTTTAAACCACACATCCAAGCCCTCAGCTCTACCTGCCGCCTCCACTTGAAAAATATCTCCTATATCCGCTCATTACTTAATCCTAATACTACAAAAATACTGGTCCATGTCCTTGTTGTCTCCCGCCTAGACTAATGCAAAATCCTTCTCTGTGGCCTCCTGTCTAGCACTCTTGCTCCCCTTCAATCTCTCTTCAACTCTGCTGCCCGTCTTATCCACCTCTCTGCCCGCTACTCGTCTGCCTCTCCCCTTTGCTAATCTCTACACTTGCTACCCATTGCCCAGCGGATCCAGTTCAAATTACTAACCATGACCTAAGGCTCTCTATAACCTCTCCCCTCCACACATCTCTGCCTTAATCTCTAGATACCATCCCTCACACAATCTCCACTCCTTACAGGACCTTCTCCTCTGCTCTCATCTTATCAGCTCCTCACATAACAGTCTCCAAGACTTCTCCCGTGCTCCCCCCACACTCTGGAACTCACTGCCCCAACACCTCAGACTCTCCCCCACTCTCACTAGCTTAAAAAACAACCTGAAAACACATCTCTTCAGAATAGCTCATAACCTACAACAACCCTCGCGGGCACGGTTCTTTCCCCCTCTGTGCCAGTTGTGGGTCATTTGTTGTCACCATTGTACTTGTTTGGCGTATGTTATGTATGTAACCTCCCTTGAATGTACAGCGCCCTGGAATAAATGGTGCTCTAAAATAAATAACAATAATAATAATAATTTCTATGCATTTTATGGCCAGACTACAGTTGGTAGCTGTAATACAGTACACGTGAAATAAATTCAACACTTCCAACTGGGTTTCCCCACAGATTATAGCTGATTGCTTTGGTCACACATGCATGACACCAAGGGCCACATGTAGGAACCTGTTTAGATCTAAAACTCACTTTTTTGCCCATAGGTTACTATAGGCAAAAGAGTGAGTTTTAGACCTAAACATTTTCATACATGTGGCCCCAAGTGATAAGTTTTTTTATTGAGGGATCACGAACCAAACAAGGTTTGTTAAAAGCTCAAAACCTCTTCATGCTTTAAAAAACACTTTGAAACATACAGATAAGTTTGAAAAGTTGTTACAAATTCATCAAGTAATGGTTATTTATTGCGTAATGAAAAGTTATACAATTTTCTAATATTCTTCATGTATGGAGTCTTTATGTATTAGACGGTTGAGACCACAAGTCATTGCAAGACACAGCTCTGATAACTTTGCCAACCATCTGTGTCCATAAGTCTAGGTCTACACAGCAAAGGACAAAAAACTTGTGGAAAACCAAAACCTAAAAACCGCTTTGAATCTGAATATTTTGGTAAATTTTTTTGTCCAAAGCAGCTGTGTTTTTTGGGTGTTTTTTGTTGAGGTTTTTGGCATGGTTTTTGGTCTGATTTTTTGGACATTTTTTGGGCAGTTTTTAATGTATTAATTTAATTTTATGTATTAATTTTATGTATTAATTTAATTTTAATGTATTAATTTTTATTAATATACCTTGTATAAACACCTGAACAGTTTCTCAGCAGAACCAGACAAAAAATGCGGCAAAAGACGCCAAAAAAACCTCCAAAAACCCCCAGCGGTTTACATAGACTTCAATAATAAATATTCCTTTGGACTCCGTTGGGTTTTACAACATGTTCCTAAAATTGCCGGCGCCCAAAAACAAGCAGTTTCATTTTTTGTATTAAAGTCTCTGTGGATGTTTTTGAAAACTTGTAACGAATTAATCAAGTTATGGTTATCTATTGCATAATGAAAAGTTAGACAATTTTCTAATATTCTTTCTGTATGAAGTTTTTATGTATTGGATGGTTGAGACCACAACCCATTGCAAGACACAGCTCTGATAACTGTGCCAACCGCCTGTGTCCATAAGGCTAGGTCTACACAGCAAAGGACAAAAAACTTGAGGAAAACGAAAACTTAAAAAACGCTTTTAACCTGAGTATTTTGGCAGTGTATTGTCCAAACAGCTGTGTTTCCGACGAGTTTTTTGGGTGGTTTTTGTTGAGGTTTTTGGGCAGTTTTTAATGTATGCAAAATTCATATACCTTGTATAAACACCTGTGCAGTTTTTTAGCAGAACCTTACAAAAATGCGCCAAAAGACGCTGAAAAAATGTCCAAAAACCACCCAGTGGTTTACATAGACTTCAATAGTAAATTTTCCTCTGGACTCTGTCGGATTTTACAACATGTTCCTTAAACCGCCGGCGTCCAAAAACAAGCAGTAGACTATAGGTCTTTTTTTGTATTAAAATCTATGTGGATGTTTTTCAGTCGGATTTTCAGCGGTTTCAAAATACTAAAACCGCAGAAAATCCAACGGGAAACCTTTGCTGTGTAGACATAACCTAACAAGACTTTTTATCCACTGAAAGTCAACAAAGAAGGTTTGCATTTGGATAACAGCAAGCATTATATAATTCTTCCATAGTGTAAGATGTTGGGTTCTGTGTCTACATTTCTACATAATTGACTGATATCGGTGATGAAATCAGCATTCTGTTTCTTCATTGTAATAAAATGTAAGGGCCACTGCAAGCATTGGTGAATTCTATGTTCTCGTAGTGAGGCATGTAACATTTTTTGTCAATTCTGTATTTTTCAAGCTTCCAGGTACAGTATCTGAGATGATATACAACTCACGTCATTAAACGACACACACCATATCACGAAAATATCAACTGTAAAGCAATCTGCATATAGATAATTATTGTAAGCAGTCCTGAACTTAGTTCCTTGTAATTACAGGTGAGTCAGGGTCATTCACCAAGTAGTGTGATTTACTGTATGGATCATGGACTTTTCTCCTGCATCTACGTCATGGGGTGGGTGTGCCTTGTACTAACAAGTTGTGCTACACAGCGAGTTCCCCGTCAAACAGGCTCTAATGGGAACTGACTGATTAACAGTGCAGGTGAAAGAAGGAAAAGCTATTGAGAACAGCACAAGGTATGTCTAAGCCTTATTATATATATATTTTTAATTATATTTTTTCTAAGTTTATATAGTTCATTCTAAGCAATTGTATGCGGACTACTCCACTCATACAACTGGTCAGCCATGCTTCTAAATCATCAGTTAACACTTCCAAGAAAGTGAAAAAATAGTCATAGTTCTAAAAAAAATTGTGTTTTTCTGTTTCTTTTCTTCACATACAGTACGACATGTATGAATTTTGCCACTGATATACCAGTTCTAAATAGCTTTAAGGTAGTATAGACTGCGCCAGAATGTATGACCCTGTTCTTCTACAGTTCAAACATAAAGGCGCATTGTACTGCCAATTCAACAACCCAGGCTCAGACAGACCACCTTTATCCTGGTCTGGCTGTTCTAACTGTTCTGCGCCAAAGTTTTGGGCATCAAAGAATCATCTTTGTGTCTACTTCTACTAATGTGGTGCGACACTTCCCCAGAACACCCCAAAACTTGGGGGTACGCCTGTTCATACATCTATAGACCTGGTCTTCTACAGCATTTTGAGGCCAGAATTCTGGCGCAGCCCCATTCATACATGTTGCCCACAGTGTTTAACCAGTTTCTATCACAGCGATTATTGGTTACCACATGTTTGTCCCTTCATCCCCACCTCCCAAGAGCCAGAGATTTTTTAAATTTCTATCTTAACCTACACATTTGATGGAGAGTTTTTTTGCAATCATAGGCAGGATTACACTGAAAGGAGACACCAATATTTATAGATAACACATGATCCACCAGTCACAATAGGAGAGTCACAGTTCACCTTCTCCCCTCCCTGCACACTGACTTTTTCCCAGGTCACAGAGCATGTCTAGAAAACTCTCCTACAGAAGTCAATGGGTCTGCTGCTGTTCATAGTCTCCTATGTCCATGAAACTGCTGTAAAGCATCTCTTACTGCTGTTAAAAGCAGCTCAGGCAAGATGGCTGCCCCCATCATATACAGACAACAGAATTAAAAAAAAAATTATAGTCAGAAAATAATAATGGCTAAGAAGAAAATAATATGTATCAGTATCTTGTTTTAATTAATAAGTTTATAAAAATGGCGATAGATTCCTTTTAAAAGAAACCTGTCAGCTGTTTTCTCCGGCCAAAACCACAGCAACATATGTTTTAGTCCGAAATACCAAGAAGTACCAACAGCTTACATGTTTTCTTTAAAGTCAAGGTGAAAACACAGGTCTGCCCCAGAAAGTCAACTGGGAAAATAATGTAGTTTGTGAATAGTTGTGCAATCACTCGTCTCTTTTTACCTTAATGTTAAAAAAATACATGCTACTCTATTATGCCTCTTAGAAAAAGTAGACCTAGCTAAATCACCTATTTATCAACTTACTGTGCACATAGAAAGCAAATGATCTAATAATAGCTTAAATCGAAAGTCCAACTTTAAACACCTTTTTACAGTTAACAGATACATTTACATATAAAGTACCTTATAATGCATTGCATTACTTATCTTGTACTATATAAGAGTTACAACATATGTTATACTCCAGAGCTGTATTCATAATTCTGCTGGCTTCCAAAATAAAATCTCTCAACACTGATGCTATACTGCCTACATCTGAAGAAGAAAAAGAGTTTAATCTCCAGTGACGACAAGCCTTCTTTAGGCTAAGACCTGTAAATTTGTGATGTACCTGCCTCAGGAGCTGCTCATAGCAGGAATAGATGAGAGCTTCAAATGATCACTTGCAACAAAATAATATTAACATTTATGTACAGTATTTTTCAGACTATAAGACGCACTGGACTATAAGACACACCTAGGTTTTAGAGGGGGAAAAGAGGAAGAAAAAAATTCGAAGCAAAAAGTGTTGGCTAAAGTGTAGTTTTTTTGGGGGAAAATTCGACTTTTTGATCACTTTTTATTCCATTTTTTGCCGATATTAATTGCAGAAAAAAAACACAATTTTGGTGTTTGGCATTCTTTTTCCTCTATGGTGTTTAGTTTACGGAATAAATTATGTTATATTTGAATAGATTGGACTTTTACGAATGTGGCAATACCAAATATGTGTCACTTTTTTATTTTATTATTTGTAAAACGACAAGAGGGGGCGATTTAAACTTTTAATATTTTTTTTTAACTTTTTTTTGTCCTATATACAGCAGGGCTATTGTACTGCTTTAGATAGGATTTTTCATTCATTATCTATTACCTATTACATCCTGCCATAAGTGTACAGTACATACATGGCAGCTGCAGAAGCCTGCATGAGGCTTCAGTTACCATGGCAACCGATCACCCCCATTGCAGGGGGGTGATTGGACAGAGGAGCGCTGCACAGCAGCCCTCCTCATTCAGCAGGCTGCAGCGGAGGTGTTAAGAACAGGGATGGAGCCGGTTCCATCCCTGCTGCTAACAGTGCCCGCCCGCCCACCGAGCGCCCAGTCCCTGTACCCAATGGCTGACAAGCGCATGCGGCCCACAGCGAGCGCTTGTCACCCGCACTGAAAGATCTTGGGCTGGCAGGAGACTGGAGTTCCGCGATGCTGCAGGAAGCCGACGGCGTGGTTTAACCCTTTAAACCACGCCGCCGGCTTCCTGCAGTATCGCGGCATTCCAGTCTCCTGCCGGCTTGAGAGTATATTTGGACTATAAGACGCACCCTTATTTTCCCCCCAAATTTAGAAAAATACGGTAAATGTATCGAATTCATGTTTAGAAAGATAATCCAATCTGATTGCCACTTAGAATTAGAAACAAAACATTTCTATTTAGGGCTGATTGGTTAACACCGCATGGGTTCCATATTTCCGGATCCATATGGGGAAGCAAAGGTTTAAAATTACATATACCCCTTGTTTTCATCAACATCTTCTACCTACCTTTGGTTGAACTTGATGGACTTTTTTCAACAGTACTAACCATGTTACAATAATCTGAT
Organism: Phyllomedusa bahiana; assembly: GCA_025379985.1. Taxonomy (NCBI): domain Eukaryota; kingdom Metazoa; phylum Chordata; class Amphibia; order Anura; family Hylidae; genus Phyllomedusa; species Phyllomedusa bahiana. The sequence continues at coordinate 250,986 of JAODAL010000866.1, forward strand.
TTAGAAAAAAACTGTAGAGCTAAGCAACGGCATTAGATATATGTCTGACAACTTGCTTGTTAACTGCTCTCAGTGACAACCAGCAGGCACAGGTTATGTAAAGTAATATGAAACTTTAGCCATAGAAATTTTTTAGATGTAAAACATTTTTTAACCCCCTTAAGGACCACAATACATCTTTTGTCAGCGGGGCAATAATTAGCTTGAATCAGTGGCCTCTGCTGAATGAACCAGGGGCACAGGGATCTGATAACAGTCAGGTCCCTGCTCCAATGGCAAAGAGTGGACATACCACAGATCCGAGCTGTTTAACTCCTTAGATGCTGCAGAAAATCTTGGTATGTAAGTGGTTTTAAAGGGAGTTGGCTCCTTTTCTCAAGTAGCTGTGTTCAAAGTTAGCTGATGGGTTTACATGATAGATGAGGACCTAATGAAGGCTCCCAAGTCTGCCTTCTGTGTATGCTTTTTAGGCCCCAACAGAGGTAGGGTCCCATAAGATGCCGGGCAGTTTTACAATGAAAGCTATAATATAATGCATTGTATAAGTAAGGGTGCGTTCCCACGGCAGAGGACAAATAACGGTCGGTTTACCTGACCGGTATTTGTCCTGTTATGCGGCCGTCTCCACGGCCGCGGGGGACGGGGGGCTTTTCTCCACGATGAGCTGAGAAAAGCCTTCCCCCTTCACATTCACAAGCACAGATTCCGTCCGAAAACCGGACAGAAGATTGTGCTTGTAGAATGTTTTGCGGGCGGACAAACCGCCGGACGGAAAATCTGTGCAGTGGGGACTGCTGCACGGGTTTTCCATAGAGCACCATTGTGCTCATTTTCGGCAAGTGTTTCAGGCAGTCTGCAAAACCGTAAACCGCCTGAAAAACCGTCCGAAAACCCGTGCAGTGGGGACATGCCCTAATGCGGTATATTACTTAACCAATCAAATAACTGCATGTTTAAAAGGGTTGTCTCACCATATTGTTTCACAGAGCCACAAGCAGCCTTAGAGTCGTGCTTCCTGTCTCTTTGAGGCTAGCTGTGGGTAGTTCTATAGCAGTGCACACACAGCCTTAGAGTCGTGCTTCCTGTCTCTTTGAGGCTAGCTGTGGGTAGTTCTATAGCAGTGATTAGCATATTAGCTCCATGTTCCCAGCTCTTCTTATTGCAGAGAGCTTCAGAACTCAAAGATGACTAATTAATCTCCATTGTTTTTTGGAGATAACATACCTTTTTCTCACGCTGCCAGCATCCTTTGTGCCGATCTGTGGTGATGTCACTCTCTACTCTCAGATAAAAGAGCAGAGAGAGAAGGGGAGAGCAGGACAATTAACAGAGAAACCTGTTTGCACTCAGAGCTGATAAAATTTCTCTTACCTCCTGACCAGGGAAAAATCATGTATTTGAAGTCTTGATTTAATGTTCCTTACATGTTGAAAACTAATCTTTGTAATGAGACAACCTCTTAAAGCTCCCTAGTGAGACAAAATATAATGATAAAAAAGTTTAAGAAAGACAGAAATAAAAAAAAAAAATCTCAAGTAAGACAAAAAAATTTAAATTCCCATTTTTCCCATACCCAATAAATAAACAAAACCTATGCATATTTGGTATTGCTCCAGCCATAAGGACCCAAACTATAAAATTATCATATCATTTATCTCATGGTAAATAGCATAAAAAAACAAAATATAAAAAAAAAAAGCTAAAATTGCTTTTTGTTAACCAATTTTCTTCCAATGAAATATAATATAAAGCAATCAAAAAGTCTTATGTACCCAAAAATAGTGCCAATAAGTGGTAAAAGTCATCCTACAAGAACTGAGCCCTCACACAGATCTATCAACAGAAAAATCAACACAAACTTTTTTTTAATTTAAAAAGTGTTTTTATTGTGCAAAAGTCAAAAACAAAACAAAAAACAAACCTCTCAAAATTATGCTATTGCTGTAATCGCACTGACCCATAGAATAAAGTTATTGCATTATGTTCGCCATATGGTGAATAGCGTATGTTTAAAATGCAAAAAATACAGTGGCAGAATTACTGCTTTATGCCAGGCCTGACTGAAAGCGTTAATAAAAGTTAATTAATAAGCTGTGTGTACTTCAAAATAGTGCCATTAAAAAATAAAACAAGCCTATGGCTATGTCGACAGGAGAATAAAATTATTGCAGCTCGTGTAATGTGACGATAAACAAAATAGAAAAAAAATGCTTGATCCTCTAAGGCCTCGTTCACACGGCTTATTCTGCCGCGTATTGGCGCCGTACTCCGTGCCGGATTTGCGCTTCAGTACGGCGCCAATCCGCGGCAGCAATTACGGTAATCCACTGCTCTCATTGAGAACAGTGGAATCCGTCGCTCCTCCCCCGCTCGGCGAATCCGCCGCGGGGGGAGAAAGTGACATGCACATTATTTACGGCGCGGACGCGCCGTAAACAATGTATTGTCTATGGGGCCGGGAGCGGCGCCCCCGCCGCGCTCCGGCCCCGCCCCTTATTCACGGCGGATTTGTGCGCTCAATACGGCGGACAAATCCGTCGGGAATAAGCCGTGTGAACACGGCCTAAAGGCATGTTCACACGGCTTAAAATGGGTCGTATTTCGGTCCATAATTACGCGCCGGAGTGCGCCAATTATGAGCCGAAAACGGCCCATTCATTACAGTAATTAACAGTTCTCATAGAGAACTATGGATTACGTCTCCTCTCCCAGCCTGGCGAATCCGCCGGGCGGGGAGATAATTGACATGTCACTTTCTAGCGGCGTATACGCGCCGCTAGCAGTGATAGTCTATGGGCCGGCGAAGTGCCGGCCCCCTGCTTACTCCCCCGCTCCCGCCCCGCCCCCGTCCACACGGCGTAATTGCGGGGCGTAATTACGTCCCGCAATTAAGCCGTGTGAACATAGCCTAAGGGTTAAAAAGGTAGACCTCTTAAAAAAAAAAAAAAAGATCACTTCCGTAAAATATTGCCTCACTCCTGATGTATGGCTTTGCAGGTAAGGTTAGGTAAACACAACCACTCTCTTTAAGGATATGTTCACACGGCGTAATTTCGGGCCGTAATTCTGGGCATAATTGCGCTAAATGCGGTGAAATCACTAAGTGCTATGATTTTACTGCGTAATCCTTCCCACAGAAGGCACATAGCTTCGCACACAAGTTCGCAATACGCTGTGTGAATTCACACTAACAAAGCCAAAGTCCGAATAATTAGTTAGTAAAATAACTGAGCTTTCTATTTAGATGAAGAAAGATTTGTTATGAAAGACACATTTTTTACTCTTTCACATTTCTTAGTAACATGAAAGTCCAAAATACGATGGTAATTATGAGGCTGGCTTCAAAAACAACATTTTGCTGCATTTTTGCCAGCATTTTTCTGGCGGTTATTTGGGCTAAAAATATTGCAGCTTGTCTGTAATGTAATGCAAAGAAGTGTAATACAATGCACTTCATGCAATGCATTTTAGTTTGGGGCTTTTTGGTGACACTTTCGGAGTTTAAGGCATTTTTGAAGTCCAGCATGCTCCTGGTAGGGCATGCTATTGTGTTCTTTGCTTTCTTAGAACGCAATAGGCCTTTTATCCTATGTTTCAAAACAAATTGTGTAATAACTGCAATGCATGTTTTGTGACATTTTTTGCATTAATTTAAAAAAAAAATATATATATAAAACACTGTAAAAAAAAGTCCTCAAGGTGGTTTACATACAGCATTTTGTGGAAAATCAATGCCTTTTTCATGGTGTATTTTTGGCATAAGATTCTGTATGGTTTTGATACTGTTTTTTGCGCTTTTTAGGCTCTTTGTATTTTTTAAAGCTGTAGCATGCATAAGGTATAATGTTTTTCCCTGGCATTCTTTTATTTGCTTCTCTATATATAAACTATATTAGCAATGTCACTAACAAAAAACTCCACCAATAATCCAGTAAAAAGTGTTATGAAAGCTTGAAATTCACAGAATTTTTCCAAAGTAAAAAAAATGCTGAAATAAATGTCTATGCTTTGAGCATAGTGTTGTACAGTGTTAGCCATAGAAGAGTGCAGAAATCAGGCGATACCTTTTAGAGGCTAATTGAATATATGTGATGATAAGTTTTCAAGAGTACTAGCTCTCTTCATCAGACCTGATGTTATACAAGAAACTGAACATTCACAGACTTTCTATACACATGAAATAGGGTCTTGAAAGGAATTTAAAATAACAAAATGCAATATAGGCAGAGAAGATATTTACAACAGGTCATTAATAAACAATCTGCAAACTTTTGAGGCGTGACAGGAGGACCATTAACTCTTGCTGTTATCTGTTTGCTATCAGATATTGATTTGTGGCCTACACAGTTCACACATAGTGTGGCATGAAATTGGCATGAATATTAAGTCCATATTGCAAAGTTTGAATTTTTCCATATACTTATATAAGCAAAACGGCAGCCATTACAAGCATCTGCTTACATACAAAGAGACCCAGGATGAAGCCCAAGTGCCCTTAGTTGTCACCTACAACCCACAGCTGGAGATTCTACAAAGAATTGCCAAGGAACTTCAACTTGTGCTACATAAGGACAACAGACATAAAGAAATATTCTCAGTCCCTCTTCTCCTTTCTTTTCAGCAACCACCTAACCTGCAACGTATTATTGTCCGGAGTGCCCTGAAGGCCCCAACCGAAAATGGCACCTCACCCTGCCTGCATAACAGGTGCAAGACCTGTAGTCACATCCACACCACTGACAGTGTACCTGTCTCACAGTCGCAGCAGGTGCACGGAATTAGGGGGACATTTTCCTGCAGGTCTTCCAACGTGTTATATCTGATTATGTGTGTACAATGTCTCACCACAGGCCTCTATGGGGGGGACACAGGGCAGAGACTCAGCGCCTGAACTCAAACACATTCACTATCAATAACAGAAGAACAGATCTCCCAGTGGCCGCACATTTCTCTAGAGAAGACCACTCTATGCAGAGGGAGCGGAAAGAATGTGAATATAAGCTAATGGAGAAAATTCAAACTTTGCAATAATGACTTAATATTCATGCCAGTTTCATGTCACACCATGTATGAACTGTGGAGGCCACAAATCAATATCTGATAGCACACAAATAACAGCAAGAATGAATGGTCCTGCTGTCACGCCTCACAAGTTTGCAGATTGTTTATTAATGACCTGTTGTAAATATCTTCTCTGCCTATATTGCATTTTGTTATTTTGAAGGGGTAGTCTCGCTACAAAGATCATATCTCTGATGATGGAGACACTGAAAATAAGCACTTTTGCAATTGATTTGCGTTACCTAAATCACTTAGTATAGCAAATCTGAGATAATCTGTGCATCTAGAGCTATTTCTGCAGCAAGTGGCTTTTCTGTTATTGGCTGCCTGATATTTCATTCAACCTGTTGGGACACACCCCCTGGATGGGACACGCCCCCTGTGCTCTGAGTGGCTGCCTGCACTCTCTGCTTACTCCTCTCTGAGCGGTGGAAAATGAATGTGAAACGAGCTGCCTGAAATGGCTGTGTCTTTACAATAAAGGCTGTCTGAGCTCCTCTCTATGCTCATCTTCCAGTGATAGCCCTATGTGAAGGATCTGGGCAATTACTGAGTCTAGATTCATTCTCCCCTCATATAACACAGCCTTATACAGTCTGCTCTACAGCGTGCATTTTTCATATTTATTTCATCAGTTCAGGCTGTATGTATAACTGCTTACAACAAAACAGGTGCCCAGGTTAAAGCAATACAGGTGTTATGGTTAAAAGGAGCTTATGCAGCCTGGAACTGACAGCCCTGCAGACATGAGAACATTGCAGGAGATCTGCAGAGCTGTGACATCCACTCCCTTCCACTGTTCACACAGAATGATGATGTCACAACTCTTCAGTGAGGGAACACATGCCTACTGGGAAGATAGACCCGCCTCCTGAGAGGAGAGACTCGCCCTTGGATTTGAAGCTAAAACAAGCAGAAACAAATCATGTCTGCTTAAGCGTATAATGATAAAACCCCTTTCAGATCCTTTCAAGACCCTATTTCATGTGTATAAAAAGTCTGTGAATTTTCAGTTTCTTGTATAACAACATGTCTGATGTAGAGAGCTAGTATTCTCGAAAGCTTACCATCAAATATACTCGGTTAGACGATACCTTTTAGAGGCTAAGGCCGTGTTCACACGGCTTATTCCCGACGGATTTGTGAGCCGGATTGCGCTCACAAATCCGCCGTGAATAAGGGGCGGGACGTGGGCGGGGCCAGAGCGCGGCGGGGCGCCGCTCTCCGGCCCCATAGACAATGCATTGTTTACGGCGCGTACGCACCGTAAATTATGTGCATGTCGCTTTCTCTCCCCGCGGTGGATTCGCCGAGCGGGGAGGAGCGACGGAATCCACTGTTCTCTATGAGAGCAGTGGATTACCGTAATGACTCCGACGGATTGGAGCCGTACTGCAGAGCAAATCCGGCGCGCACTACGGCGCCAATCCATGGCAAAATAAGCCGTGTGAACGAGGCCTAAGTATGCCTTGAGTGTTAGAGCGAAAAATATCGGGCCAGAGAAATCGTGTTCCCGTAGGTATGATTGTTTTGTCAATTTACACACATTCCTGCTGTCCAGATCATAGTAAAAATTGTTATTTGTGGCTTTGAAACTGATCAGTTTGCAAAAAGAGGCTGCAAAATATGTGTTAAAAACTGACACACGCAGAGGACCTATATTTTAAAATCAATTATGACGTCATTAGGTAAAAGGAATTTTTTTCTTTGTTTAACTTGAATGAACGTCCATGCCTTGGTATATTTTGTTTTTGGTTTTTTTTGGCTTTTGTTCAATTTCTTTTATTTTATCATTAAAACAAAAACTTGATGAAGGTAGATTTTCTCAAAGAGTGATTTGCTAATTTTACTTTCCTTTTGTAAAAGCTAAGAATCATTGAAGGTCAAGTACATTCCTGTATATGCTTCTTCATTTATAAAATAGATCCAGATAAAATAATATAGTACAATTCCCAAACCAGCAGCCTCCACAATGTGCCAGCACCATAAAAAGTAAATATGTACCACAGTACTTCCTGCTCTCGGCTGGACACCATGTACACAACTCTGTTCATAAGGTTATTTATACACGACAGTTTTTTCCATCAGAAAAATCCATTGTGGATCCCCGACAAGAGTCTGAGGTGATTGACCTGATGTGCTGTGGATTGTGCTGCGATTTTTGGACCCCACTAAAAGGGGTTTATCTATATCCTCTCTGATCAACTGAAACTGCCTTACAAGTTACATGTTATTCATCTTTTTTTGGCAGATTTCAAATCTGTGGATGTGCAGAAAAACCTGTGTTGTACTTCATAGCATGAACTGTGCTGCGGATTCCTATTAACTTATAATAGGACATGGATTCCCAGTGAAATGCACAAAGATTTCACACCAAATCCGGGTTACATCCTACTGTGTGGACATGGCCTGATGATTACCTTCATAATGATAGGGTTTGGTAAAGAGCAAAAAGAGAGATTTTTGGCTTTGGATTTGTTTTGCACTAATTCACTACTGGACATAATGGGCCTCAGGTATGAAAACTGTCTAATTGTAAGGCTATGTCTATACAGCAATGGTAAAATGCTGTGGGAAATCCGTGTCCTGTGTAAAACTGTCTTTATTGCCCATAGCAACCAATCAGAACTCTGCTTTCATTTCTGAAACTGCTCTGTTAAAATGAAATCTGAGCTCTGATTGGTTGCTATGGCCAACAAAGACAGCTTTACATCTAGACGGTTTTGATAGATGAGGCCCAATGTTCCTGCTCATGGGCCCTGATCTGATTAGATTTACTCAAAAACTACATTTACACTTAACTGTACAGGAACCCTTTTTTTTGTGAACAGACATAAACCTGTGTGATTGGTTCCTGCGTTATGGGTTCCAGAATCTGCATCAGTAGGAGGAAACAAAGCTTAAAAATTCCCTCTACCCTTCTCATCCACATACTTCCCCACCCTTGGTTGAACTTGATGAACATTTATCTTTTTTCAACCATACTAAGTAAATAAGTAACTACGGTATGTAACATAGCTTTAATGCTGAACCATAAGGCTATGTTCACACGTCTAATTGCAGGGCGTACAGTACACCCCGCAATTACGCCGGGTGTTCGGGAGCTCGTGCCGATCAGCCCTCCGGCCCCATTAACAGTCAGTACTCGCGGCGCTTCAGCGCCGTGACTACATAACATGTCAATTATCTCCCCACGCGTACAATACGATTGTATTATATGCACGGGGAGAGGAGGCGTAATCTATAGTTCTCTATGAGAACTGTGGATTACCTTAATGATTGGGGAGCATTTCGATTGAATTAGAGCGCAGTACGCTCTCAATACGTGGCGAAATGCGTCCCAAAATAAGCTGTGTGAACATAGTCTAAAGGGGTTTTCCCACGTAGATTGCTTGAATAATCTATCATTTAGTAATTGTGAGTGTCTACCTGCCAGGACTTCTACCACTCCTATCCTATCTGCGAGCAGTATGTGATAGAGGGAGAGAAGCTGAGCTCTGTGATATATAGGTTTATATGATAGAGGAGAGAAGCTGAGCCCTGTTATATATAGGGTTATATGATAGAGGAGAGAAGCTGAGTTCTGTGATATATAGGGTTATATGATAGAGGAGAGAAGCTGAGTTCTGTGATATATAGGGTTATATGATAGAGGAGAGAAGCTGAGCTCTGTGATATATAGGGTTATATGATAGAGGAGAGAAGCTGAGTTCTGTGATATATAGGGTTATATGATAGAGGAGAGAAGCTGAGTTCTGTGATATATAGGGTTATATGATAGAGGGAGAGAAGCTGAGCTCTGTTATATATAGGGTTATATGATAGAGGAGAGAAGCTGAGCTCTGTGATATATAGGGTTATATGATAGAGGAGAGAAGCTGAGCTCTGTGATATATAGGGTTATATGATAGAGGAGAGAAGCTGAGCTCTGTGATATATAGTGTTATATGATAGAGGAGAGAAGCTGAGCTCTGTGATATATAGGGTTATATGATAGAGGAGAGAAGCTGAGCTCTGTGATATATAGGGGTATATGATAGAGGAGAGAAGCTGAGTTCTGTGATATATAGGGTTATATGATAGAGGAGAGAAGCTGAGCTCTGTGATATATATTGTTATATGATAGAGGAGAGAAGCTGAGCTCTGTGATATATAGGGTTATATGATTTGGGGCAGGATTTCTGAGTAAAAAGCAAAGACAATACTAACCAGACTCCTTAAGAGACAATGAGAGTCCTGCTTACTCCACCCACATACAGAGATTGACATTAGTGTTTGTACAGAGCAAACTGTCAATCACTATATGGGGAGGGGTTAGAAGTAGTTTCACTTTCGGTTTGATTTTGTTCTCTGCTTTTTACGCAGAAATCCTGCTCTAAATCTTATAAACCTATATGTCACAGAGCTCAGCTACTCTTTCTATCACATCCTGCTCTTATATAGGGCAGCATAATCTACCTGACAGGTTCCCTTTAAAATAAAGCGCTGCAGCACTAGTTACAAGTGTGTTCCCTCCATGCCCTTCAATGGAATATCAATAGAATATGCCATTAAAGTGTGATAGGTGCGGGGCTCAGAGGTAGGACCCACGTCTATCTTGGGAATGAGGCGGGCAAACTCTTTATTCTGTTCTGTGGGAGTTCCCAGTACAGGGGAGGGGTGTATTCTGCAGTACTCAGAAATCCCATAGAACAGAATGGAGAGTCATGTGCAAGCGCGACTGATTCTGCATTCTGAGCTGAGACTTTCAGGGGCCTGTTTCCTAGATAAGTGCGGGTTCTAGAGTTTGGACACGCACCTATCACAGTTTGAATGCATATCCCATCAATATGCCATCAAAGTATATAGATTTTTTTTTTATTTTAAACAAACGGATAACTAAAAATAGGCATCATTAAAAGACAATTGTTTAACATAATAATTTATTTTAAACAGCAGGTAATTATTTAAATTTTGTTTCCTCTGCTAGAGACATCAACATGCCTGACATGTTAAAAGCCCTTTAACTAGTTCCTGGCCAGGCCGTTTACCCCCCTTCCTGAAGGGCACATTTCCCTTCCCATAGTACACTCGGGTTTGAATGCTATAATGCTTTCTTGCACCCGATGATTGTACAAATTTTTTCATCTTTTTTTGCATGATGTGTTACACTTTTTCATGTCATTTTTACATACAGTTTTTGATATAAAGGAAAATAGTAAAAAAAAATTCTGTTTTTCACATTTTTTATTTTATTTCTTTTTAAAAAAAAAAAGCAAAATTGACGCTAAAATAAGTTTTGTAATTGTAATATGTCTCACAAAGTGTGATACGTATTTCGCATCGTAAACACATTCCCCATTCTTTACTATGGGGATTTACGTCACGAAATACGCCTCAATAAGTGACAGGGGACTAAATTTTACGATCGTATTTACATGGTGAAAATACGTTGCGGAAATACGCCTCGTGTGAACGATGAGGCGTATTTTACATTGGAATCATTGCTAATCTAATTGTTCATTATTTGAAACGTATTTCAGGACGTATTTGCGGCCCCATAGACATTAATTACTAGAGGCGCGTATTCGCCGTTAGTACTTGACCTGTCATTTATCTCCCCGCGTAGCGTATTGTCCGAGCGGGGAGAGGAGGCGTAATCCATAGTTCTCTATGAGAACTGTGGATTACTGTAATTATTGGGACGTATTTTGCCCCGTATTGAGCGCAGTATGCCACGAGATACGGGCCGAAATATGTCCCAATTTAAGCCGTGTGAATATAGCTTAAGGGTATATTCACACGGCTTATTTAGCTGCGTATTTCGGCGTGCATTTTGCCGCATATTGCGCTTTATACATGTTGAAATGCGCACCCAATTACAGTAATTCATATTCTTATAGAGAGCTATGGATTCCGCGTCGTCCCTCCGCGCATACAATACGATTGACATGTCAATTGTTAGCAGCAAATACACGTCTATGGGGCCGGTGCCCAGCCGGCCCCCCCGTGCTTTGGAATTACGCGCCAAAAGACACGGCGTATTGCGGCGCGTATAGTACGTGTGAACATACCCCAAGACTAAATCCGCCCCCACAATCAGCGTCCAAATCAGTCATGTGAACGTACCCAGGTTCATACAGCTGAATACAGGCATACAGCAGCGTGTACAGTACATGCTGCTATACGCCGGGTGCTTTAGAAGTACGGGCTGGCCAGAACGTACTTCTAAAGCGTTCTGTGCCGACCCCCATTCACTTTCGTGGGCAAGTGTGACCTACTTTACATTATGGCCATGTTCACACGGCTTAAAATGGGCCATATTTCGGTCCGTAATTACGCGCCGAAGTGCGCAAATTATGGGCTGAAAACGGCCCATTCATTACGGTAATCCACAGTTCTCATAGAGAACTATGGATTACGTCTCCTCTCCACCGCCAGGCGAATCCGCCGGGCGGGGAGATAATTGACATGTCACTTTCTAGCGGCGTATACGCGCCGCTAGTAATGATTGTCTATGGGCCGGTGAAGTGCCGGCCCCCCGCCCCTCCCCCCCGCCTCCGCCCGCCCCCGCCACACGGCGTAACTGCGGGGCGTAATTACGTCCCGCAGTTAAGCCGTGTGAACCTAGCCTTTGAATGGAGACTTTTGTGGGTCTGTTCCTACCTCTGGGACCCACACCTATCACACATTGATGGCATAACCTATCGATATGCCATAAATGTCTAAGATATAATAATCCTGTTAATCTACATTTTGTCTTATTTTGAGTTGACATTTTTGGAGCTTCGATACCAGTTACTAGTTTTCCATACTGTTTTAGTCTAAAGCTGCAATATTTTCAATTTACAATGATTGTCCTTGAAATAATTAACATTGTAACTCATGACCTGTGTGTGTGTTACATTTACTAATGAACTGTGTTTTGTTAGACATTACTCATGCAATAAACACGACTATTCTCCCAGATGCGCTTAAGGGAGCTGATTGCCAGATAGTATAATTGCGGGTGGAGACTATAATGTCAATAAGTGCATATTAGCAACTATAACCAGTTGTGACTAAACGTGTTCAAATTTTAATAGCAGTTTATCTGTAAGATCTTTGATGAGTATATATGACACTACAGTAAACATTGAAAATGACAAAACGTGCATACAGGACGTCTGCACTCTGTTATAGAATTGTATTTCCTTAACCCTTTAAAGACGCAACTATTTTTAGATTTTAGATTGCTTTCCAGGAGCCATAACTTTTTTATTTTTCCATCTACATGTGTGGGCTTGTTTCTTGCTGTACAAAATCTACTTTTTAGTGCTGTCATGGGCCATTAAATATAATGTACTGAAACCCCCTCGTCCCACAAATTACATGTGCTGTGGAACGTGAAAAAAAAACCAAATTGCGCCATTTGTACAGCAGATTCATTTTTATGGAGTTCACTGTTTGGTAGAAATAACATGTTATCTGAATTCTGCAAGTTGGTATGATTTTAGTGATACCAAATTTATAGAGTTTGTGTTATGTTTTAGTACTTTAAAAACATATAAACGTTTTCAAATTTTTAGATTTGCGCTGCAGCATCCTTTTCTGTGACCAATTGCTTCTTTGTTTTTCAATCTCTGTCTGGCTCGATCTGACTGAGGGCTCGATTTTTGCGGTCAAAAGTTTAGTTTTTATTGTTACCATACTGGGAAACATGCGACTTTTTGATCACTTTTTATTCCAATTTTTTGGGGATGTGAAATGACCAAAAAAAATGCAATTTTGGCATTTGGATTTTTTTCTTTCAGTGTTTACCTTGCAGGGTAAGCAATATTGAAATATACCATATAGAAGAAAGCTAGATTGGCACCAATAAGTCCCATTCAAATGGATTCGTAGACATGAGGTTTAGGGAAACTTTGCCAATAATTCCGACAGTGGTGCTCAGTAAATTAGTGAAGAGATTTCATATAGGACGTGAGAAAGCGTGGGAACACGAGAAACGGCCGTAGGCCAGGTTGGGATGTCTATTCCGTTTGTCTGCTATTCTTTTAGGAAATAAATCTATATGAAAAAGATTGGTGAGTGCTGCAAGCTTCCTCTCCTATTTGGATAATATTACAATTTAATAGATCAAACTTTTTCGGATGCGGCGATACCAGTTATGTATAACTCTTTTTTTTTATTTGTAAAATGGCAAAAGAGGGTGTTTTGAACTTTCAAGATTTTTTTTTACTTTTTATTTTTTACATTAAAATTTAGTCCCTCATAGGGGACTTGAACATGTGATTACTTGATCACTTGTCATATAGACAGCAGTACTAATGTACTACGATATACAAGTTTCTCATTTATCACTTGTTACACACCCTGACTATGTGAATTCCAAACATAGCTGAGTGAGTGTGCTCGGGTATATTTGAAACTTCCACAGCACAGTCATGTCTCCTTCTCTGCGGTTGGTTCATAGCTAACTAGGAGTTGGTCTCAGAGAGGATTTTACGAGATGGCAAAACCCCTTTAAGGAGATCAAACAGCCACAGCTAATATAAAGTAGCTTAGATGCAGCAGTATAGGTGTCCTATTCAGGAGTGGACATATTATTGGTGCATCCTGTGCAGCCCCCAAGGGACCTATTATTGTCTACTATATTAAACTGCGAGTCACTTTCTGAGCATTAGCTCAGGAGATTGTTTTTTCGTTCGGAGCCATTCTCAGACAAGGGTTGTTTATTAAAACCATCTTTACCTTTAATCTCTACCATGAGGGAGGAAAATCGGCTAGTTAGGAGACCTTTTCCTATTAATCATGGCATCACAAGGGTTAAATGCCGTGGGCTGGCAGCTGTCAATCATAGAGCCTCCTGATCAGCACAAATGTAAGTCACTGGATGCTAAATGTAAGTTATGTACAGGCAGTCCTCGACTTACACTGTACCGACTTATATCTGTCCCCTAGTTACAAACGGAGACTTATGGGGCATTCTGCACTTGTAGTTCCATGTTAAAAGAATAGTAGCTGTGGAACGGGAAAAAGTTCCAGATGCAAAGCACACATGAGGGGACAATGAGGTTTAAATCTTCTTAACAAGGGCATAGACAGCAAAACAAATGTAAAAAACCTTGCTTCCCAAAAAAGAAAAATTTTTA